>ML247209.1:0-14479 GCA_005239495.1 Nicotiana undulata | reverse complement strand
CCCCCCCCCCCCCCCATTTCCTTATATATGTATTCATAGGTTATAAATCATTAGACTTCAAATCTTTTTAAAACTTTAGCACATATGTGTGCTTAGACTGCGAACTCTTTCAAAACCCTTACTTGTTTAAACTTTAATTGATTATTTGCTACTTGCCTAAATTCACAAAGTTGTGGTCGGGAACCACAGTTGTGGACTCTGAGGGGCGCCTAACACCTTCCCCTTGGAGTAATTTCAAGCCCTTACCCTATCTCTGGTTATCCAAATCTATGTTTGTAAATGGCCCTTAGTAGGTTCCCTAACGCACCTTAATTCGTTAGGTGGAGACTCTCCAATTCCTTGTATACTCCTTTCCCGAAAGGAAACGAGTTGTCCCAATAATGTCAAAACCCTGACCGATCCGAAAGGAGTTAAAAAAGGGGACGCGACAGCATGGCGACTCTGCTGGAGA
The DNA here is from genome assembly GCA_005239495.1 of Nicotiana undulata. Classification (NCBI taxonomy): domain Eukaryota; kingdom Viridiplantae; phylum Streptophyta; class Magnoliopsida; order Solanales; family Solanaceae; genus Nicotiana; species Nicotiana undulata. Next base: position 14,028 of record ML247209.1, on the reverse strand, counting down.
CTTTTCTAGGCTTTTACCATTTCAAACCACTTTGTGAATTTTTACCTCTTCCCTTTCCCCTTATGTGCAATTAATTGCTTATTTACTTCAAGTATTTAATCATTCTCAAAGGCCAAACTGACATGTTTCCTTGTTTCCCTTTGTAATCGCTTTTCAATTACAACTGTTGTATTTTCTGCTTTCACAACGTGCAAATACGTGAATACATGCATTTACTGCTTATTTATTGCATATTCATGCTCAACATCATACTCCACTCGTGCCAATACCAATCCTATAGCGACGCTTGATGAGTGGTTGTGCCCTTCCTATTTTATATCACCCCTAAATTCGGAAAGGCTTATTTGCGGTAAAACTAGTCGATCAGCGGTGTAGTCGACGGTTCCGTGCCTTCCCCCTTGAGTTTTCCGCTCAAAGGTACCAGTCTAAAACCCCATAGAAACTTTACTCTGTTATATTGTACATGTATCATGGTCAAACCTAGCTGGGTTAATGTGTTATCCACACAATTACCCTTTAAGATAGCCTTGTCCAAAGTCCGCCGGGTTTTTCATAATCCTAACGGGCATCATCAGGTTCTGTGCATTTATTTGGAGAACTAAATGCTTGATATACTAATCGTAATGTATAAATAGTCGAATCTTGTGGGGGTAAGGGCATAACTATGTTTATCTTACAGAAAATGAGGTACAAGGTCCCTAGATTCGACATGGTTAGCAATATTCACCCAAACTCTTGAACTGGTGGGAGGATCTTCACTCTAGCGATAAGAAACTTGTCAAGAAATAATGGGTAACTTACCATCTCTCCTAGACATACAACCCAACAACATGTTGATCGAGGCTGCCACCTTGTTCTGGAATATCGAAAGAGCCGTCTTCCGTTTTGGGGACATTGAGATGACACCGTTGCTAGAGGAAATGGGTGGACTAACGGTGCTAGTCTGGGAAACCCCTGGACTATTGGTGCCTGAGAACCGCACAAGCAAGGGTTTTTTGAAAATGATGGGTCTCAAGAAGAATGCTGAGTTAGAATGTCTGAAGAAGTCATACATCCCTTTTGAGTACTTATATGAAAGGTACGGCCACAACAAATCATATCGTACCTACCATGACGAATTTGCCATTACGTCTCTGGGACACATTCACCGTAGAGTATTTGTCTTTATTGTTTGCTTCCTGGGGTTAATCGTGTTTCCAACAAAGAAGGAAAGGATTCACACTAGGTTAGCTATGGTAACCAAGACTTTGATGGAGGGGATTGACGGGCAAACTTTCAGCATTGTCCCAATGATCACAACAGACATTTACCGAGCTCTAGAATGTTGTCAGAGAGGAGCTAAACACTTCGAGGGTTGCAACTTGTTACTACAATTGTGGCTCTTAGAACATCTCCAAAAGGGTCAGTACCAGCAGGAATTTCCGCGAAGGGCGTGAAACGATCACACTGCCTTCCATCACCCTAAGCGAATGACATACATTCCCGATAGATTTCCTCAACCCGAAATCGCCAAGGAATGGGTAGAGTTCTTTGATAATCTGACTGAGGAGCAGATACAGTGGATGTTCGAGTGGTTTCCAACGGATGAATTCATTGTCAGGTCTAGGGATGCACCACACTTGGTGCTAATCGGATTGAGAGGAATATATCCTTACGTTCCTCTCTGGGTTATGAGACAAGCAGGCAGAAAGCAAATTGTACCAAGGGTTGACAAGATGAGCCATTTCCGAGATGACTTTTAGGATGACGATATACCCTACAAGTTCATGTGGCATTGCAAGATCATAATGGAAAGGAACACAATTGAACCAGACAGGTATCACGCAGGCTGCGCACCTTTCTACTCGGGATGGTTAGAAGACGACTTGGATGGGTTAATCAGGTCAGGTACCGACCGAGGTCATAGAATCATAGATGAGAGTATCGAGGCTCAGGTCAAGTACAATCGGCTGCGCAAGAGGGTTCATGAGTGCGAAAGTGAGCACTGTGAGATATATGAAACCAACAAGAGATTGATTGAAGAATGGAAAGACATGTCCGTCCGTTCCAACAAGAAGCTGGAATACTTGGAACGAGACATAGTCGAGCTGGAAGGTAAGATCATCAAGAGGGTTGAAGACTGTCAGAAAGCTGAGGGGAATGAATGTGGACATCTGGCCAGAGCGTACCTGCTGTTAGGACTTCGCTAGCTGGGAAACCTGTTCGATGGGATCAAGGATGCCGAATCTGGGACCAAGTAGAATAGGATTTACTTTTCGCTTTATCAATGTAATAAGGCCCATGGCCATTAGTGACTTTATTTCCTGCTTATTATTTTAGTGTCATTTTGGATTCGTCTATTTACATTTAATGAATGAGGCATTTTTACCTTTAAGTTCTCCAAATCAATTTGTCGCTAGGCCTACCTCGGGCGCAACGAGGCTCCCAAGTTAGGACACACTTTTATATTCCCGCACTATGTGTTTAAATACCGCAGTACTTTTTCATAATCCTCACTGACTTGGATACCTTTTGTTTTTGTTTTATTTCCTTTTATTATTCCCCTCCCCAAAGGTTGGTTCGTGCACTCTGGCATCATCATCATACTACACAAGATCCAGAGGACCTCCACCCTCTCCCCCTCCTAGTCCTCCCAAAGGCAAAAGCAAGGGCAAAGGGAAAATGGAAGACTTAGGCAATATCAGGAAAGAGAATACAATTGAACCAACAGAGGCTGATGACAGTCAGGGTATTCCGGTTCAGAATGAGGCTATGTCGCAGCTCAAGCAGAGGTTGTTGAAGCTCCAAGGAGAGCTGGAGAAGGTCCGAAATTTGGCAAACTTGTCCTTCACACTCAGTGTACCAGATGTCAAACAAATTCCATACCTCCTTAAAATACCCCAAACAAACAGAATCATCCCACAATCCATCACCACACCACTCCACCAAAGAACCAAACTCTTCCACCACAATAAAATGCTTGCCACACTCCAAGAAATACTCCACTACACATCCCCGAGCACAAAATTCCACAAATGACCACCTTTATACCCACGCGCCAGGCCATCACAACAACCCCATCTACGTGGAGACTCTGCCGCACTCCACCCAACCCATTTCATACACGACTGAATCTAGTGAGAAGGATTTGCTTATCAAAAATTTGGCTGAAGAACTTAAGAAGCTGACTAGCCGAGTGCAAGTTGTTGAGGGAAGCAAAGGAGTTGAAGGGTTTAATTATGAAGATCTATGCATCCAGCCCGATGTCGAACTGCCCGAGGGTTAAAAACCTCCTAAGTTCGAGATGTTCAACAGTACAGGTGATCCGAGGGTCCATCCGAGGACCTACTGTGATAAATTGGTGGGAGTGGGAAAAAATGAGAAGATTCGCATGAAGTTGTTCATGAGGTGCCTAACAGGGGATGCTCTGTCTTGGTACATCAGCCAAGACCCCAAGAAGTGGTCCAACTGGGTGAACATGTTCAGGTTTAATACGGAGAATGCGCCATATGTGTTCTACATTCATAATCTTAAGCAGAAGCCCACGGAAACTTTTCACGAGTATGCTACTCGCTGGAGATCTGAAGCCGCTAAGATCAGGCCTGCTTTAGAGGAAGAACAGATGAACAAATTCTTCGTCCGAGCACAAGACCCACAGTTTTACGAGCGGTTGGTGGTGATTGAGAACCATAAATTCTCTGACATTATCAAGTTGGTTGAGAGAATTGAGGAATGGATCAAAAGCGGAATGGTTACAAATTTTTAAGCGTTGCAGGCTACAAACAAGGCCCTGCAATCTGGGGGTGTGTCCAAGAAAAGAGATGTGGGAGCCGTAATGGTTGCACAAAGGACTAAATCCCTATTGAAATATCAAACCTACCAAACACCGCCACTCACATATCAACCAGCACCAACATACCAAGCACCCTCTCCCACATACCAGTCAGCACCTCCACCAACATATCATTCATCTCCCCCACCTACTTATCAGCCACAATCTCCCAGATATTCCGACCCAGCTCTTGTTTACCATACCTACAACTCTCAACCATCTCACTACCAATCACCCCTTGCTCGCCAAAATTTCCTGAGACCTCGACCCAACTTTGATCGCAAGCCTCCTAAACAATACACTGCCATCGCTAAATGATAATAGGTGAACTAGACTATAATTATGCCCTTAATGAACCACATTGTGTGTTGCTTTTAATGTAAATATTGATAACAAAATGCTCTGATTAGTGATTTTCGTGCTTTGCAGGTTATATTTCACGAGAAGAGGACTTTGGAGCCATTTGGAGTCAACTATGGAAATATGAGGCCAATCACAGTGATACCCATGAATTGCACTAGAAATTAAGCGAGAAAAGAACTGAAGACAAGCCACCGCGATCGCGGTTGACCGCGGTGCGGCCGCTGTGGAAGGAACTAAAGCCAGAAAAATCAGCTGGCCGCGGTCCTGCCGCGACCGCGGTGAAATACGGAAATTCCAGGGATTAGAGTGCAAAACACGGGATTTTGTTGCCCAAACCCTATATAAGTATTAGAAGTCCGCCCAAGAGGGGGGAGACCTATTTTTGAGCATCAATTTGGAGAATATTTGATTGTGCGAAGAGATTTCAACAATTAGACCTTCAAATCTTCTTCTTTCATCTATTATTTTGAGTAGTATGATTTATATTGGGTTTTTGCTATCTTTGAGCATAAGTGGCTAAACACCCATTATTCTGGGGTTGTGATTTAGTCATGAATATTGTTATTCGACATTAACTTGACCTTGATTGTAATTTTCTCAATATATGGTTGTTTCTTCAATTATGTGTTTAATTGCTTAATTGTCTGGCCAGCAGTTAGGTTCTATATACTATCTATACTATGCTTGGGAAAGTCGTGCATAGATTAGAGAAGAGTTGAAGAGAGCGCGATCTTAACCCTTCAGGGGAGCGGATTTTTGGTTAGGATAGGAATATACATAGTCACCGTGCTTAATTAAATATCGTGATCTAAGTGCGTTCTAATAGATTAATTTCATAGGAATATAGGCGTTAATCTATTGAGAATAGGCGAGTAGTGCTTCAGAAGAAGGCTATGATAACAACTATCGATTAATTAGCAACCATGAGTGAATTATATGAAAGGAAAAGTTGATTAGAATACAATACAAATGGTGAAACAATCACAACCCCGGAACACTTGTCTCTACTGAATACACATCAACACTTTCGTTACTTGATAATTAGTTAATTCTTAGAATCGTAGTTTAAACATAGTTACACTATTGGGTTTTGATTTGGGCTCGATTGAATAACAATTCTAGTAAATTAGTGAGTATATTATAAAAGTCTATGTGGGTTCGACATTCGATTTATCATTATATTACTTGTACGACCACGTATACTTGCGTGTGTGTTTGGGAGCAACAAGTTTTTGGCGCCGTTGCCGGGGACTTGAATATAGATTACTCTCTAGTTTTTACTTTAATTGTTTATCCATATAGTCTAACGTTACTTGGTCATTACTCTAATCTCAGGAACTTTGATTGAATGCGTAGGGTCAGAAGCCAGGACAGACTTGACGGCTTTGACCCCGAACCTGAGAGAACATTTCACAGGAGACTGAGGGAAGCAAGGGATACACACAATATTCAGGACTTTATTCAAATCCCTGTGAACATGGCAGAGGAGCAGCACATGCCGGTTCAGGAGGTAGCAATGCCCAGTATTTCTAATGTTACCTCCAACATCGTGAAGCCCAGAATCAATGGGCTCTTTGAGCTGAAACAGAGCATGATCCAGCTCTTCATGCATACGGGCAGTTTATGGGTCTTCCGCACGAGGATCCACAACAGCACATTCTGAACTTCTTGGAGATTAGTGATACTTATATCACTAACGGGGTCACACCAGATTATGTGAGGCTCACACTTTTCCCATTCTCTCTGTTGGGCGAAGCAAAGCGATGGCTAAAGGCAGAACCAACTAATTCCATTATATCATGGAATGATTTGGCAAGAAAATTTCTGGCAAGGTTCTTTCCTTCAGGCAAGACTGTGAAGATCAGAAGTGAGATAGTCTCCTTTAAACAGAAAGCAGGTGAATCTTTATATTCGGCATGGGAAAGGTTCAAGGGGATACTCAGAGACTGTCCCCATCACAATCAGACAAATGAAGTGTTAGTTCACACTTTCATTGAGGGGCTCCATCCCCAAACAAAAATTGTGGTAGATGCAGCAGCTGGAGGTCAGGTATTGGAGAAGAATTATGATGAAATATTTGCACTACTGAATAAATTCTCCAAAATCAATCCAGACTGGCAAGGTGAGATGGGAAGGAATGTGGTTCAAAAGTCACCAGGGGTTCTCGAATTAGATGCTGTCTCAGCATTGTCAGCTCAGATTTCTACATTGACTAACCAAGTCAATCAGATGACCCTGATCGTTAACAAGCAACAATCTCAACAATTGCAACAGGTCCAGCCAGTACAACAGGTTCAAATATTTTGTGAAGTTTGTGGAGAGAGTCACCCGAGTGACTCATGCCCAGCCAATCCAGAGTATGTCTGCTACGTGGGTAATCCAAATAGAGGGCAAGCTAATCAATATGGGAACAATTATAATCTCAACTGGAGGAACCACCCAAACTTTTCTTGGGGTGGCAATCAAGGCACTCAGAGTAATTACAGGCCTCGAACACCTCAAGCACCTCAGCAACAATACAAGCCACCTCAGGCTGAACAGTCAGCTAGCCTTGATGAGATCATGAAAAGAATGATGAACGGCCAACTTGCTTTCAATCAGAAAATGATGGCAGATAACCAAGCCCAAATAGTAGAAATGAGGAAAGTGGAACGTCAAGTGGGGCAACTTGCCAGTGCCCAAAACACCCGACCAATAGGGGCCCTCCAAGCGACACTGAAGCTAATCCCAAGGCATCTGTTAATGATGTATCATTGAGGAATGGGAGGAAATTGGAAGAAGTGCAGTCCAAGAAGAAGAAGCAGGTAACTTTTAATGAGAAACCAACCACTATTGAATCAATATCAGACAATCCAAAAGAATCGGAAAAGCCAACTAAAGAGGCGGTGGTTGAGCAACCCCCACCATTGGTTGCAAGGCCACCCCCTATGTTCCCTCAAAGGTTGTAAAAGGTGAAAGATAATGCCGCATACAAAAAGTTCCTTGACCTCTTGAAGCAGGTACAAATCAATATTCCACCTGTAGATATTCGGCAGGAGGTGCCCAAATGTGCTAAATACATTAAGGACATTGTGGCAAATAAAAAAGGCTGATTGAGTTTGAGACTGTGGCGCTCACTGAGGAATGTAGCTCGAAAATTCAAAGCAAGCTACCTCAGAAATTAAAATATCCGGGTAGTTTTACTATCCAAATCTCAATTGGTAAGCATGCAGTCGGGCGAGCTTTGTGTGATCTTGGGGCGAGCATTAATTTGATGCCACTATATGTGTTCAAGCAGTTGCGGTTGGGTGAGCCACACCCAACAACAGTGATTTCACAGCTAGCTGATCGCTCCATTGCTCATCCTGAGGGAGTGATCGAAGATGTACTGGTTCAAGTGGGCTCCTTCATATTCCTAGCTGATTTCATTATCTTGGATTATGAGCCTGATCAGGAAGTCCCATTTATTTTTGGGCGTCCCTTCTTAGCCACAGGCAGAGTTATTATTGATGTGTGTGAAGGAAAGATGACGATGCGGGTTGGTGATCGAGTAGAGGTGTTTAATGTCTATAAAGCACTCAAATTACCAGTCCACTATGAAGAGCTATCCATGATTACTGTGGTGGAAAGCAAGGTTGCATCTGTGGTTCCCTACCTGTGTCCTGTTGACCCTCTTGAGCAAGGTTTGGTGGGGGATGAGGAAGATAGTGAAGATGAAACAAGGGGAGAAATTGAGAGTGCTCTTGAAATGTCCTGCAGTTACATCCATGGGCTAGGAAGATTTGAAGAGTTGAACAAGCATGTGGCCCTGACCCTTCCTAAGCCTTCTATTGAGGAAGCTCCAAAGCTGGAACTAAAACCTCTTCCAGCACATTTACGCTATGCTTATTTGGGGAACTCTGAGACATTGCCCGTGATCATCTACTCTAGCGTAACCAAGACACAAGAAGATAAATTGCTCAGAGTACTTCGTGAGCACAAAAAGGCGATTGGGTGGACCATTACAGATATTAAGGGAATCAGTCCATCGTTTTGTATGCACAAAATCTTTTTGGAAGAGGGAAACCGCCCGAGTGTTGAGCATCAACGGAGGTTAAATCCCATCATGAAAGAAGTGGTGAAGAAAGAAGTCATAAAATTGCTGGATGCAGGTATCATCTTTCCTATTTGTGACAGCAACTGGGTGAGCCCGGTTCAATGTGTGCCCAAAAAGGGAGGGATGACTGTGATTGAGAATGAGAAGAATTGATTCCTACCCACACTGTTACGGGATGGAGAGTTTGCATTGATTATCGAAGGCTCAACAAGGCAACCCGCAAGGATCACTTTCCCCTCCCCTTCATTGACCAAATGTTGGACAGATTAGCGGGGCATGAATATTATTGTTTTCTTGATGGGTATTCAGGATACAATCAAATTGTCATATGCCCAGAGAATCAAGAGAAGACCACGTTTACTTGTCCTTATGGAACCTTCGCCTTCAAGCGAATGCCGTTTGGTCTTTGTAATGCACCAGCCACCTTTCAGAGATGCATGATGGCCATTTTCACTGATATGGTGGAAAAATTCGTGGAGGTGTTCATGGATGACTTCTCAGTCTTTGGGTCATCTTATGATAATTGTTTGAAAAATCTGAGCATGGTGTTGGCCCGTTGTGAAGAAACAAATATGGTCTTAAATTAGGAAAAGTGCCACTTTATGGTGCAAGAAGGCATCATTTTGGGTCATAGAGTGTCTGGGAGTGGCATCGAAGTTGACAAGGCAAAAGTGGAGGCTGTTGAAAAACTACCTCCACCAATTTCTGTGAAGGGTGTCCGGAGTTTCTTGGGACACGCAGGATTCTATAGGCGCTTTATTAAAGATTTTTCTAAAATTGCTACTCCTTTGTGCAGGTTGCTGGAAAAAGATGTCAAGTTCAATTTTGATGCAGCCTGCCTGAAGGCATTTGAGGAGCTTAAGAAGAAATTGGTAGTTGCCCTCATAATTGTTGCACCTGATTGGTCCGAACCATTGGAACTTATGTGTGATGCAAGTGACCATGCAGTGGGGGCAGTGCTTGGCCAAAGGAAATACAAGGTGTTTTACTCCATTTACTATGCGAGTAAGACCCTTGATGATGCACAGCAGAACTACACCACCACTGAAAAGGAGCTGCTAGCTGTGCTGTGGGCCTTTGAAAAATTTCGGGCATACTTGGTGGGAACGAAAGTCATAGTCCACACAGATCATGCAGCAATCAGGTATCTATTTACAAAGAAAGAATCTAAAGCTAGATTGATGCGCTGGGTTTTATTGTTGCACGAATTTGATGTGGAGATACGAGACCGGAAAGGCACTGAAAACCAAGTAGCTGACCATCTGTCAAGGCTGGAAAATCATGACCATGTGGAGAAGGGTGGAGAAATTAAAGAAGTGTTTCCTGATGAGCAACTTTTTGCTATAACCCAAGACCCTCCTCCATGGTATGCTGACTTTGTGAATTATCTGGTGAGTGGGGTACTTCCCCCAGAAATGGAATCGGAGGCAAAGAAGCGGTTCTTACGTGATGTGAAGTTTTACTACTATGATGAGCCATATTTATACAAGGAATGTGGTGACCAGTTAATGAGGAGATGTATTCCTGATAAAGAGGTGGAACTGGTGTTGTATGATTGTCATGCCTCACCTTATGGGGGCCATCATGGTGGCGATCGAACATCGGCGAAGGTGCTACAATCTGGGTTCTTTTGGCCAACTTTATTCAAGGACGCCCATGCGTTTGTTAAAAAGTGTGACCAGTGCCAGAGAACAGGAACGATCACGAGATGCCCTTGAACAATATCCTGGAGGTAGAGATTTTTGATGTGTGGGGGATAGATTTTATGGGTCCGTTCCCACCATCCAGAGGAAACAAATACATTCTACTGGCAGTTGACTACGTGTCAAAATAGGTGGAGGCAATTGCATTCCCAACAAATGATGCCATGGTTGTAGCTGCGTTTATGAAGAAGAACATATTCTCGAGATTTTGGACTCCACGTGCCTTGATCAGTGATGAAGGAATCCATTTTTGCAATCGGTTGTTGAATAACCTTTTAGCTAAATATGGAGTCCGTCATCGAGTTGCAACAACATATCACCCCAAAACAAGTGGACAAGCAGAGGTCTCCAACAGGGAAATAAAGCAAATATTGGAGAAAACGGTGAGTGTGAACGGAAGGATTGGGCCGCAAAGTTAGATGATGCCTTATGGGGCATATAGAACGGCTTACAAAACGCCAATTGGGGCGTCACCGTACAAGCTGGTTTATGGGAAGGCATGTCACTTGCCCGTTGAGCTCGAACATAAAGCGTATTGGGCCATCAAAAAGCTAAACATGAACCTTGAAGCAGCGGGTGAGAAAAGATTGCTGCAGTTGGATGAATTAGATGAGTTCAGGCTGCACTCGCACGAAAATGCCAAACTTTACAAAGAAAAGACAAAGAGATGGCATGACAAGCATATTAAGCCACGACAGTTCGAGCCAGGCTAACAGGTATTGTTATTCAATTCTAGGCTGAAGTTGTTTCCTGGAAAGCTGAAATCAAGATGGTCAGGCTCGTTTGAGGTGGTAAGAGTCACTCCATATGGTGCGCTTGAGCTGCGAGCTATACATGGTGAAAGAACATTTTTGGTGAATGGCCATAGATTCAAGCACTATTGGGGTGGTACCATGAATCGTGAGAAGACCAAGGTCGTCCTTGATGATTAGTGGGGCGAGACTCTACTTCGTGCCGCGACGTTAAATCAGGAGCTTCATGGGAGGCAACCCATTGATTGTTGTACTCGTCGTGTCGCGACGTTAAATCAGGCGCTTCGCGAGAGGCAACCCATGATAGTAGTATTTTCTTAACATTATTTTGAGTGTGCAGGGAAGTTGTGGAAGTGGGTTGAGCAAAAGCTTGGGGCATAGAACAAATCTGGTAAGGTGAAAACGAGGTTAAAACTAAATAAAATTCGAAACCAAGCTGAAAGCCTCGGAAGACCGTCACTGCGGCGCGACCGCGTTGAAAGACCCCCTCTGAATCTTGGCGCGACCGCGGCAGACCGCGGGGCGACCTCGGTGAAAGACCCCCTCGGAATCTCACCGCGGCAGCGGTCGACCGCAGCGAGCCATTTCCTGCCCAGGTGCGTCTGAAAAGTTTTAAAAAAAAATTTATTTTTTTTATTTTTTATGTCACCTTTCTCTTAAAACCCACTAACCCCACCAACCCCTCACCTCCCCCTAAATTTTCCCCTTCCCTCCCCAACAAAACACACGCTTCCCTTCTCTCCATTTTCCCCTTCTCTCTTCTTCTTCTTCCTCCCACCACTCATCTCGTCCCCCCCCCCCCCCCCCCCCCCACCCAACAGCAGTTCGTCTTCTCCCTCCCTCCTTTCCCTCACTTCACCATTATTGTCTTCCTCGAGTAAGTTTCTCTTTTTCTTTTCTTATTTTTGTAATTTTTGCTTTTTAATTAGTTTTTATTTTGTAGTAGATCTTAGAGATTGTTGGATAATGGTAGTGTCCCACCAAGTATTGAAGTGTTATATGGTGGGTGTGGCCACTTTGGGGTCAAGTTATGATGGTTGGGGGTGTGTTCAACATTAGTAGTATCTTGTGTGGGGTGGGGTGGTTAATGAGGCTTGGGTGTTGAAGAATGAACTAATTTACTCTATTTTGGGGGACTATGTGGGTCGTTTGTGTTAATAATTGGGGGGACATTACTGTAGTTGGGGGCCTAAGTGGGTTAGTATGTTGGAAGTTGAGGAGAATGTAGTAACAATGGGGCTTGTGAGTATCTGTTAACAATTGTGCCCACCTAATGTTTGTGCATTGGCCACTTTTGGCGAGTTTGTTTGGTGACCGTCGGGTGTTGAAGTCTGAGTAATCGCCCGACTAGAACATTTCTAGTCTCCCCCTAGCTGTTGTCCCTCGTTGGTTGCAGGTATCATGGGCCCCCGCACGCGCAGAAACACTGGCAGCACTTCAGCACCAACCTATGACGCCACCCGCTTTGAGTCTCAGGAGGCTGAGGACCGGTTCAACGCCAAGATGCCAAGAACTTAGTCCCCGAAGTGCCCATAGACCGGGCAGCCCTGCAATCTGAAAACCCGGCCATGTATGAGGAGATCCAAAGGCGCGGGTTGGGCTTCGTGTTTGAGGAGCCAGAGACTGCTAACATTATGATGGTCCGGGAGTTCTATGCGAACTTCCTGGAACATATGCTCCACTCAGTCATTGTTAGGGGCAAGGTGGTAGAGGCCTCTGTGGAGGCAATTCGTCGGGTCTATAGGCTGCCGCAGTTCACCGGTGAAGTTGATTACTACCAGGCCTACCAGTCTCCGGCGATCAATTGGAACATGCTTATCGACTCTATCTGTCTGGGTGGGCGGCATACCTGGGTGAAGGAAAACATCACACTCAATTCTAACTCTTTCACCTGGGAGGCCAAGTGCTGGTTCACAGTGATATGTAGTCGTTTCTTGCCCACCACCAACACCACTGATGTCAATGGCCCTCGGGCGGTAATGGTGTGGTGCTTTTTCAATGGGAGGGACTTCGACGTTGCCCGGGTGATTGGTGATGAAATTTTTATCCGGTCGCCCGAGCTGACCAAAGGGTTCTACTTTCCCTCCCTTATCACGAGGTTGTGCAGATTGGCGAATGTGCCCGAACGGCCTGGTGATGGGAAATTGCCGAAGAAGGCTGCCTTCAGAGCTGCAAAGATAAATGTGGGCAAAGACGTTGTCGCGCCCATAGAAATTGATGATGATGAGGCGGTCCCACCCCCTGTTGCACCACCGCGGAGGTCCCATGATGGGTCAGGTCCCTCTAGGTCCCGGTCTAGCGCCAGAATGCCCACCATGGAGGAGGAGGTGGCTGATTTGCGCACTACAGTGGATGGACTTCATGTACGGTTGGATGCAATGTCCAAACGGCAGGCTAAATCAGAGAGCATATTTATGGCGTGGTTCCGCGCAATTGGGAGGGCCTGAATGTGGACCCAACCTCCGTCTCCGTCTCCGACTCCGAGTGAAATCCAGGGAAGTTTCCTTACCCCTCTGTGCTTTTATTGTCATTTGTCATGAGGACATGCCATATTTTTAAGTGTGGGGTGGGAGACCTAATTGTTGTTGTTATATAATTGTACTGGTTATGTGACTTGTGTATATTTGTGGTTTGTTCTAGTTGTGTTTTGTTAATTCGCCTTGGCCCGAAGACGGACATCTCTCAATGGGTCTCTTGAGGGTTTAAGTCGAACTTCAAAAAAAAAATTATAAAATGTAGGAGACTCTTCCTGATGACGGACCACTCAGACAGTCTTCTTGAGGGAAGTAGCCTAAAGAAAAGACCAAAAAGATTTTTTTTATTTTCTTTTTAAGTAGTGTAGTAATTCCCCCCTTGGTTTTTCTTTTGACCACGGTTCTTTTCCAAGGGTTTAGCTTGAACCGAGTTAGGTAGATTTGTTTTTCTTTTTGTAGTAGTGATTAGGACTCTCTTGGGCAAGAAGGGCAAAGGCGAGAATGCACCCTTCAGTGTATACACTTGACAACAATCGAAACGAACTCTAGGGTGTGACACTTAGGCTCACTTGTAGACTCATGTATAATGCCTTAATTTTGCACACTGTGTCTAACTTGAAGACTCACTTGAGTGTGTTGAAGAACCAATTCGGAATGGATTATGTGCCATGTGTGTGTGAGGTTTGTGTGTTATGCTGTGCATTGCATTTGATGCCTAGAAATTGCCCCGTGTGTTTGCAAAGCGAAATAATAGTTTTGTTCGGTCTTGGAAGTGATATAGGCGTTATAATGGAAAAGTCCAGGCACAGGCAGAAGCGTCATTCTGGTGGAAATTTCCCGTGTCTATCTT
>ML247205.1:42258-66229 GCA_005239495.1 Nicotiana undulata | reverse complement strand
GCGGGGCGGGGTGGGTTGACATTTTTGTGGGTTTTACCAAACCCGCACCCGCCCCGTCCCGCCCCGCCCCATTGCCATCCCTAACTAAAATCCTCAACCCATAAGCTTCAAATCTTGACTCTAGTCTCTGATATGAAGCACACACTACCTCCAATCTACAGTGAAAATTCATCCAGATTGCCACCTTTGACATAAAAATCTAAAGCAGCCGAAAGTTCTACGATTAATCAACTGCCCGGGGTTCATTACATTTATCAAAACATATGTTGGAACATACAGCAGTCTACATATGAAAGCTCCAACAGCAAAATAAACTGAAAATTGCAAATTAAGTTACATTACTTACTACTATCTCCTAAAGAAAGCATATCAGTATTGGCAGGTGAGATCACAAAGGCCTCATCAATTTTGGAATAGCTTTACAAAAATCAGCTAAGAGATTTTTCCAAAAGGCTGAAGCTCAGCAAAAATACCTGTGAAGGGAAAATAGTAGACATATTAACAAAAACTAGAAAAAGAAAAAACTAGACAATGATGATTAGAGAAATAGAACAATGTTCATTTGGAAGCAACCTGCACGATATCGATATGCATCTATTTGTGGCCCTTTTTTAATAAACTACCAATCTTCTTCAACATATTGCCATTCTTCTTCTTGGATGAGTAATCATTATCCATATCTTCAGACAACGGAGAACGCAGCTTTCCACCAATAGTGTGATAGTCTAAAGAGCCTGTTCTCTCGACATATTTCCCATTATTGTTAGTTGATAGCATAGCTGCAGCTGCTTCAGCAGCTTTTCTCCACTGCTCTGATTGTACTTTTAACCTCCTCAACTCAGCTTCCATCTCAGAGTTAGCCGTCTGTGCTGCATCCAACTCCTCAATGACCCGTGCTGCTTGTCTGCTACTTTTATCTGCTTCCTCAGTCAAATACCCCAACTTCATTAGGGTCTCTCTTTCAGAAGTTCTCGCAGCTTCTGCTAAGGCAAGAACCTCATCAGTCACTTTGCTACTCTCCATTTCCCTCTTCTTGATTTCTGACTTCAGCATCTCATTCTCCTCAGTAGTACTCCGCACCTCCGTCTCTTTATCAAATAAACTTGCCCTTAAATCTGCCAAGATTGACTCTGATTTCTTCAATTCAGCTCGTAATTCAGTTTCTCCGTCAGCTGCCTGTATTTCTTCAACTTGTATATTTAGGCCCTTATTTTCATCTGAAATTTTTTGTAGTTCAGCTTCTTTGTTCATCAGTGTCTCCTTTAACTTTTCCATATCTGCTTTTGCAGCATTTAACTTAGAATTCCATTCAGTATCTCTTTGAATCGATTCAGACTTTGTGCACTCCACTATCTCATAAGCGCTTGTTATCTGCAAGGTGCTCTGGATGCATTCCTCCTGATACCTTCTCTCGGAATCCTCCAATGCAGCTCTTAGTTCATTTACTTCATCTTTAAGATTACTGAGTTCAGTTTTGAGTTCATCAGCTTCCACATTAATTCCACTTTCTGAAGGATCTACCAGGTTCATGCTTTTGTTGCCTTGATCAGACTGGAGATTGCTGACAAGTTCCTCCAATGCAGCCACTTTTATCTTTGACTGTTCCAACTCCAATGACAAGGATTTGCAAGCCTCCATTGCCTTCAAACCTTCCGAGCGTAGAGTGTCGCCAGTCAGCTTTGCAACTTCTAGCTCCAACTGAGCTGTACTCACTTCTTCAAGTACACTAGCTTCAGATTCCTTGCTTTTGTTTAACTGGTTTTGTAACTGCTCAAGTAATGAAACGGTTTCGTTGAGTTTTACCCTTAAGCTTTGGGTCTCAGCATGAGCTGATTCAGCATGGCGAGCTTGAGTAGCTTCAGAATCAGCTACTCTATCAAGCTGCAGTTTAAGCTTCTGGATTTCATTCATGGCAGAAGCCAGAGCGGTAGAGTCCAATTCATGCTGCTTCTGTACAGCCTCAAGTTCAGATTCCCATGCTCGATCCCGATCTTGTGAGATCTTGCGTAGCTCCAGGAGTCGAGCCTCCTCAGAATCTGAGCGCTCAAGCAGCTGCTTCTCACACTCCTCAAGCTTCTCTGACATGGCCGCAATCTGCTTCTTGAATTTGTCAGCCTCTTGTTCAGACTTTTTCTTCAATGACTCTGATGAACTGAGTTGTTCCTTTGCCGCCTTCACCTCCTCTTGGAGTTGAACAAGCTGGTCTTCCAAACCGGATACTCTGCCTAGACGCTTCTGCTGTATTTTACAAAAGAACAATGACCATCTTAGTAACAACTAAAACAGCACTAATATAAGGAAGAGAAAATATGTGAATTCTCGATTTCTAAAGTTGAATAAATAGAGTAAGTTTGCCATCAAATAGTGCAACTGCCTTGAACCAGCAAGTCAGACAGGCAACAGCAGCTAAAGGAAAAAGCAAATTAACAGGAGCACTGTGTTTAATGAATGTGCGACAATTATTTCCACCATAACAGGATGACAAACTGAGCAAAGAAAGAAACAGTAGCAGGTGGTTCTGCAGATTTAACTAAGCATAAAGGGTATATTCCAACTGCTAATTAAAAGAATGAGAAAAACAGCAACAATTAAAAGCTTAATAGAGGAAATTTCTTTATTTGCACATGTTTGATATACCATAGTTATTGTGCAAAGGAAAGTCAAGCTTAATGTATTACTCAAGTACCTCTACTGCTGGACTTCGTGGTGACCGGCGACCAACAACTTTGGGACTCTTGTCTTTTGGTGTCCTGCTTGCTGAATTTGGAGATGAAGCAGAATCAACATCTGGCCCTGATGTTCTGAGCTTTCGAGCTGTCTTTGGTGTAGCTGCAGATGTCCTTTGTGGCACCTCAACAGAGACAGTCCTTCAGACGAAAAACATATGAGAAGGCGAACAACAAGTACAGACAAGACATTAACTATCAGCAGAGAATGATTTCACAATTGCCATGCAGATTAACTTCAGAAGGGGAGCCTTGGCGTAACAGGGAAAAGTTGATGTCATGTGACCAGGAGGTCACGTGTTCGAGCTGTAGAAACAGCTTCTGTCAGAAATGCAGGGTAAGGCTGCGTACAATAGACTCTTGTGGTCAAGTCCTTTCCTAGACCCCACGCATAGCGTGAGCTTAGTGCACCGCCCTTCATGCAGATTAACTTTATAGAGCTGAGGTAAAGTATCTCTCTTGTATTGTATTATAAGTAGATGTTTAAATAATAGATTTTCAAAGATCGGTCAGATATCAAATATCTGCAGCTGCAACATGAAAAGACAAAATGGAACTCTGAGTTATTGTTCTACCACTCCTCGCCTCAGGGTCACTTTAAAGAGTAGACGCATATATTGAAAGATTGGAAACTGCCGCATTCTTTTATTGAATCAGTGATGAGTTTATATACAGATAAAGTCTAACTAACCAAAGGATTAGGCTACGTATTTGAAATTTAAACTCAGCTACAACAAACAGATAAGATACAACAACTGGATAACGCAGAAGCTGGACAGTTGAGTCGATGAAAGAAAGGAAACTAATCTTCTCCAAAACACTTCACTTTTCTTTTTCTGGAGATAGCAAAGCCGATCTTCTTGAACACCCAATAGCATGTTAATTTTCATAGCACAATCCAGTTATGAACCTCTCAAAAATATATTTCACAACTATATTAGCTTATTAAGACTAGTATTTTAATTTACTGTCGCGGAGCAGTACCACACTCAAAGGACCAATGACTCAAGACAATCATCATCTGCTGTTTTGGAAGTCAATTTGGCTATGTAAGAATGAAATAAAAGAGACCAATTGAAACTAAGAATTTGTGGTACATAAATTATTAAGATACTCTTGAATTAATCTAACAAAATAACCAATTTTCACATTCTCATGGAAGAAGGGGCAGAAAATTGAAGAAGCAACAATAGCGCTTTTGAATTTACTCGCAAATGAAGATCAACAAAAGCAGAGTGAATGAACTAGAAATACCTTGCTTTTGGTGTTTGCATATTAGTTTCCTCTCAGCAGTCAATGTAGAAATAACAAACTAGTCGCTTTTGTCAAAGACCCACCTGACCAACAATAAAGGATACATTTCAGACGATTCATTGCTGAAAAAGAAATGCTATTGTATGGACATATGCAAACTACTACTACAACAACAACAACGAAAAAAACCCTAGTGAAATCCACAAGTGGGGTCTAGGAAGGGTAAAGTGTACGCAGACCTTATGAGAGGTTATTTCCGAAAGACCCTCGGCTCAAGAAGGACATATGCGAACTATAAATAGATAATGGTTCATCAAGGAATCTGAAAAGTATGACACTCAAAATGGATATAACACCAAACAAACAACAGTATCACTTCAACAAAACACCATATAAACTACCTCCACTCCCACTAACAAATTTACAATAGGAGGAATGAAAACAAAAAACAAAAAATTGGAAAGAAGGCAAAAAGTTGCAATCAAGAAACAGATATTATTATGTCAGCCATTTATCAACTTTCTTAACTTCTACTTCAACTTTTACTCCAGTGCTTACACTATATAGCAATAACATCTTTGGAAGAACATGGTGCTTAAGAAAATGATATTTCAAAAGTCCCCATTTAACACAGTATCATCAGTGACTTTTAAGGACATAAATAGATAATGCTTCCCAAATCAAACTAAATATATAAAAAAACTAAATAACTTTGGGGTGTGTTTAGTGTGACGGAACTCGTTTTCCATGGAAAATAATTTCCTGAAAAATGTTGTCTGGTGTTTGGTTAGTGTTTGTATTTTTACAACAACAACAACAAGAAGCCCAGTATAATCCCAAAAGTGGGGTCGTGTTTGTACTATTAAAAATTAATAATAATATCAGCAAATCAGGTTTTTTGATTAAACTATTGACTACCAGAGATTAATGATAATGTTCATGTTAGCTGAAGCAAACTAAGCTCCCGTTTGGACATAGATTTTAAACTAAGCTACTTTTTTAAATAAAAAATTGAAAACATTATTTGTTCGTGGAATTTGATCAATTTTTGAAGAAAAATTTTCAAGTTGTAATTTTCTCTTCCACTCATAAAACTTAAACATTTTTTTGAGTAAAATGCATGTCCAAACACAATTTCAACTTCAAAAACTCTTTTTTGCAAGTTTCAACCAAATTTATGTTCAAAGGCTAGCTAAGATAGTTACAAGGAAATAACTTCCTCCTTTTAAGTGAGGAAAGTTATTTTCCTCCTTTTGAGGAAAATGTTTTACTTTCATCATATCAACATTTTCCTAGAAAGCTTTTTCCTTCCTACCAAACACACCTTTAAGGTTTCTGGATATTATTTTACTCTCATTCATGTTTATGTTAAGTGATATAGACCTAAAAAAAATTAGAAACTCTTCATTGCCCTTTCTAAAGTAGACCAAAAAAGAAGAAGAGTATCAGTTTCATCTGCACACAAAATTACACAAAGCCTCCAAAACCAGAGTCCTAAAGCTATATATGTCAACCTACATTGTAAGATAAACACAACATTTCCACAAAGACTGAAACTTTATCAGAAAAGAAACCAACCCATATGAGAAATCAGTGCTCTGAGATATAAATGAACAGCTTTGAACTTACCAAAAAGATCTCAACCAAGTGAAAATCCAGCTTTCTTGCGACTAAAAAAAAGTGAAAAAGAAAATGTGGCTCAAGGTCCAAGAAAAATGAAGCAGAAGAAAGAACCCTAAAGAGGAGAGAAGAAGAGTTGGGGGGTGAAGAGCTCGAGATTTGTGTTCATACACACACACACACACTACTTAGCAGGAGGCTAGCTTCAGCTAAACTCACTAGGCAGTTTCCCAAGTCAGTGTACAGTACTGTCTTCTTTCAATTCTATGTTTGTTTGTATTTATTTGTCAGTGTATGGATAATAAAGAAAGTAAAACCGAACTAAACTATAAAAAGAAGAAACATTAATAGAAGATAATAAAAGTGCTGATATGGAAAAATTAATACCCACGCTCGGGAAACAAGCGCTTGACCATGGCTCTTTAAGGGGCCGTTTGGTTCGAATAGGACTTATGTCGGGATAAGTTATGATGGGGTTAGTTATACACTTATGCTGATATTATTTGTTTCACTATTTGGTATGTTGTATTAAAAATGACAATTGCGTAATTTCTAAGAAGAAAGTATAAGTCATCCCGGCACTAATTACCACACTCTCTACAAGGTATAAGTTATTCCGGTAATAATTTTAATCCCGAGATAACTTATATCAGATTTGCTAAACACACAAAGTATTAAGATGATATTAAATTTTATACCAATACTATACATTCTTATACCTTGTACCAAATGATTCATTAATTTGATGGACTCGGGCGAAGGAGAAAATTTACTCCCATTATCTTATACTCTATTTTTATCACTTAATCGTGATTAAATGTATAATTTTTTTAAGGAAAACTACATAACATGTGTATTATTTAATCACTTTTTGACCATTTTTCTATTTGTCAGGTGTCGAAATAAATTCAGTTTGGACAAGTATAAGAAAGAAAAACGATACCCGTAAAGGTTGGAGGAGAAACTTACTTTTCGGGATAAGTATAGGGAGCAACTCATGTGTTTTCCTTTTCTTTTTCTTTAATTTATGATTCTTATGAATAAATTACTTTTTTATTGTATAAATGCTGAATAAGCATAAATAGTTTACACGATGCCATATCTTCTAATTTTTATTTATTTACTGAATTATTCTCATATACCTTACGACGATG
Organism: Nicotiana undulata; assembly: GCA_005239495.1. Classification (NCBI taxonomy): domain Eukaryota; kingdom Viridiplantae; phylum Streptophyta; class Magnoliopsida; order Solanales; family Solanaceae; genus Nicotiana; species Nicotiana undulata. The sequence continues at coordinate 59,475 of ML247205.1, read as the reverse complement.
GTATCTGTAAATACATAATCTGGTATATTCATTTTATTTGTTATAGTACTACTAGTATATATTTTATAGGGAAAAGGTCTTAAATTGGCCATTTCAATGTTTTATATAATCCTATATCTAATCTGGCATCACATAATAAAAATACTCATTCTCATATAATTGTGTGATTGGAATATGTTTCTTTTGCAAAAAAAATATTAATTAATTATGGTTAAGTAATGTATATTGGGAACTTGACTTATTACTTAACCACGATAAATTAACATGATTTGGTAGACCGGGGTCTGAGCAAGTTTAGGATTATTAGTTCTTTTTTCTTTCTTTTAATGTTTACTAGTGTTAACCCGCGCAGATAATTTGACAGAATATTAATCTTATAAAATATGATTTAAATTACATTATTTAATAAATATTAGTTATTATTTTATTATTTAATGTAGTGTACATACGTATAATAAAATCTACACAATCAAAGGATACACGTCATATAATAATCAAATAACTTATTTATTCCTTGTTTATTCTTTATTAAATTAGTATTTTTCCTTTATGATTATTTGTCTATTAGGATTTTAGTTATGTGTATATGTACGGTTTTTCTCATTATATATATATATATATATATATATATATATATATATATATATATATATATAAGTGTATTATCCATTACTTAATATTATTAAATTGACATATGATTTTTTAATAAATTATGAATTTAGTATAATAACTACTCCCAAATTTGAATTGAAAGTTTTTTATTTCTTTACTTTCATTTTTTATTTTAAAATTATTTTAAAACTCCAACTTACAAATAAAAATTTAGTTAGAAAGGTAGTTTATTTTGTCTTAACATTGCGACTTGTCTTTTTGTGGTTATGCTACTTGTCTTAATATAGTGATTTTGCTTCTCCTATTCTATATAAAAGATAGATTAGTTTTTGACATTTGTATCAATCAGAAATTTCTAAATACAGATGCATCCTAATCCATATGTTGTTAACTTACGTCTCCTTGTCTTTTTTTCTTATCGGCAATTGTTTATTCTTTTCTCATTTTTGTCACTGCTTAAAGATTTGGATTGTTGTAGACAGAGGATATCAAGAACTGATGATGGTTAAACTCATCCTACTGCTGGTAGCACATATTGTTTCCATTTTCAATTTGTCATCTGTTTTCATTCTGATGGTTCACATGATATCCAATTCATATGTAATAATTGCCAACTTGTGAACACCTCGACTAATTCAACATGACACCTGCTACCTCCCACCTCGACTAATTACATCACCTTCTTTTCTAATCGAGCGTCTACTTTAATTAATATTTGCTTTCTGGAGTGGCAAACTGGCTTCCAGAACTGCAGATACTTGTTCTGACCAGGTCTGAATTGAAGTTCTGTTTCACAGCATAGAGAACTTGCTATGATTAACATTCAGATGTAAGGCCATCTTTGCAAGCATCTCCAGAATTCTTGAAGGCAAATACCAATTGATCTAAGGACAGAAAAACAACAATGTCCATTGACTAAATAAAGAAAGTCTCTCTTTTCACTATTTGGTGTACATAATAAAGATGGAATCATATAATCACAATGAAGAAAACGTTTTCTCTAAAATAAATTCACAACTATCACAATCTGAAATCATCAATGCCCGTGGGAGGGAAAAAAATTAAAAAGCAAGTATCAATTTTTTTCATTTTTTTTAATAAATTAAAAAACAAGTATGCGCAGGCATGCACATAAAGTAACGACTTCATATTGATTTTATGCAGAAGTTGAAGTTGCACGAATCGATCAACAAATGCCTTTGTTTAAAATCTCTGCATTTAATTGATATTGCAGGGCCGAGGGACAGCTTTATTACTTGTGACAAGATGAGTCAGTTGACAACTCCATTCGCGTAAACGTCAGCAATAGAAGTATTTGTGTTTGTGGAGATACTTTCGATCTTTGGTGGGCCTGAATGCCGCCTTGTAATGGCTGGTGAAGCTGAGTAAGAGAGTCGTTTCTTCACAGAACCTGCCGATCCCTTTTCTGGTGTTGTGCCGTTTTCCATACCCAATGGGCTTTGCAACCGCGTTCTTGCTTTTGCTGACTGAGTGGACGCCATATAACTTGGCACCGAAGAGGAGCTTGCCAAGCTCTCCTCATCATCTCTTACTGATGACCCTGCAATGCTGTGCCTCCTGTTCCGTTCTGATTGAACACTAAACACGCTTCGTGCATCATCATCTTGGTTTATTGCACTGACTCTTGCACTTGCTGGCTTCAGTTTTCTAGGTGTTGGAGAAGCGCCTGGCTTGGAAGGGGTAGTAGGGGACTGGCGGCTTGAACGACGGTTTGGCTTTTGGCTGGTAGGAGAAGAAGAGAGTTCAGAATTCAGCTGATGCCGGGCAAATGCCTTGGTAATTTCTCCTCCAGCAATGCTCACACTGGCACTTCTAACAGACATGTGATCACTTTTAAGTTCTTTCTCCGACATGCTTTGGGTTTCCGTTGGCCTAGCACCCATCCACCGCTCTAACCAACTCCAACCCCATTGAGGATTGGTTGGATCCATAAACAACAAGTTGGTAGATTTTGATGACTTCTTCCAGGTTTGCTGTCGAGTCAACAGTTTCCACATAATCAATGATTAGTAATGTCATCAACAGTTCACAGAAAAGTCATAACGTTTAAACATGGAAAGATATTGCTTTAAGGAATGCACCGTGTATTGGTTAAAATTTGATTTTTTTTGTTTTTGATAAGCATCATTGTTGAAATTTGACTGTGCAAATGTGAGGTAAAAATATGGTTGCTAGAAACATCACCTTGGAATATTGGTATAAGGCTACATCTAACCCACCTTGGGTAGCGGACTGCCCTCTTTCAAAATGTTAATAGTTGAATATAAAAGAAAGATTAGCGAGTACCTGGTGGGAGTATGAATAGGCTAGTGCTCTTTCTCGTCTCGTTGCAGCTTCATATTTGTTGAGCAAACTTGCTTCTATTTGCTCTTTTGATTGTAGACTATCATCCCATTCCTCCCCTTTCTATCAAAACAGAAAACGATAAGTGTAATTAGACAAGAAGCATTTAAAACTTCACATTTCCACTAGATATGGATGCACAGTATACAAACAATGAGACCTCCCCACCCACCCAAAAAACATCCCCAAAGAAAAAAGTATAAAAGAAAAGAGGATCAAGTCGGCTGATAGCAAAAAATATGTTAAAAGATTGTTGAATACACCTATAACACATTGTCAAAAAGCAAAAAAGACATCAACAATTACACCCTAAAGCATTTATTCTCAAATTTTGGACATAAGATGAGTTGCTTTTGGCGATATTTCCAAATCGAAATTCTTCAATGTGCAGTGATAGGATGGTCAAATGTATGCACCAAATTCCATCTTGCAGATAGTTTTGACTTCAGCGCTCCCACAAATTCGGTATTTAGCATGTACCAAGGAACTTCACTAAAATACTGAACACAAGTTGTATGGCGTCACATTTATTTTGAGAACAGATTCATCTCAGATACGTCTTAAAGAAAGGTGGAATTAAAGAAGAATACTGACCCTCAAACTCTCAAGTTCTTTCGCATGTTTCTGCATAAGCTGTCTTTGGAGAGTTCGGTTCTCCTCCAGCAGCCTGCTCCGTCTAGAACTAATCTGAGACTGGGCACGTGATAGAGTCTGCATACATTTCAAAGTATTTGCAGTTTGCCGTTTTACAGTAGGTCCATCAACTAATGTTTTGAGTCTCACAAGTCCTCTTAAAGCCCTCAATGCCCTTCTGGCCTGCAAATGAGAAATCCCCGTGGCAAGTTATATCTCGGTACCAGATCATTTATTACACGTTCTCACAAGTAAAGCAAAATTAAACAGCAATACAGATGAGTTAGGATTTTCAGTTTATTGGTTCTGGATTTCAGAAAAGGTAGTTTATTGGTCCTGGATAAATTATTTATACATATAAATTGAATTTCTTAACAAAAATGCAGGGTCTGGGCCAAAGCTCTAGATTCTGCGGAACCCGTATGCAAGCTTGTGACTCTACCATGGCTTTCTATTGCTTTTTCTTTTTTACTGAGAGAATCAATTTTATCATAAACTATCCGAAAGAAATTTTCCCAGAAATGGAAAAATCAATTGAATGCATAAGAGAGTACAGACGCATACCAGATATCCTCGAAATGCAGTCTGAATCATGATTGCAGCTATTTCCTCCTTGGATTTGCCTGCAAACCGATTAACTGTAGTTAACCGAACAACCTCTGCAGCAGCCTGGGCAGCTGCAACAGCAGCTTCAGCTGCTGCAGCCGTGGCAACTGCAACAGAATAAGCATGTTTAGTCTGCTCTTGTTCCACTTCAGCCAGTTTGACCTCTTCCACCGGAGGAACAGGATGAGGAGGAGAAACAGTAGTAACAACCAAAGTTGAAGAATCCGGTACTGGATGCTTTTCTTTCCCGAACCATTTCTTCTTCGATTTACTTGCTTTCTGAAATTGAGATTCAAAAAATGTCGGGCACCATTGATGAAAAGAAAAAAACTTATATCATGCTAGAAAAGTAACGTATATGGTTACTTCAAGATAACCTTCTCTGCCTTTTCCTTAGGATCCGGACTCAGAGCCTTCTTTACTGAAGCAAACCAGCTTCCTTTCTTCCCCATCTTCTGCACAAATTACCCCATTTAGAAGACAATACATACTACATTACAGGAATGATTCAACTGTTTTTTTTCTAGAAACTCAGTAAACTAAGTAAAATTACAAAAAGAGAAACATCCAACCTATTATTATGAGGTATCATATGAAAGATCAAAATTTTACACTAATGTACATGTAATTTATAAAAGCTAAGATCACCTCAAGATACAAGTTACAACAACAACAAACCCAGTGAAGTCCCACAAGTGGGGTCCAAGGAGGGTGGTGTGTACGCAGACGTTACCCCTACCTTAGCCAGGTAGAGAGGTTGTTCCAGAAGACACTCGGCCACCTCAAGATACAAGTTGAAAAATGAAATAGTAACTGAAATATCTATGAATAATACTTAATGTCTAACCAAATTACCAAGTTAGCATAGCCTACATTATCTAAATCTAATTTCTGAACCAGAGATACAAGCAAAGCAAGATTCTTACTCCATAATACTAGGCTGACAAGAGAATCTCATATGCATAATTTGGCTATCCTTTTCAATACTTTTTGAATAGTTCAATTAGCATAAAAAAAATATACAAACTGTCATGGATTTAAGATAATTCAACCTATAGCTTCCTTTTCCTAATGAGTTAAATTTCACAGAAAAATATCAACTTTGCACTGTCCATATACCAAAACAGCAAAAAACTTCAAGAAAACAAAAAGAAAGAAAAATCAAACAGGTAGCTAAAACATATAAAAGGGGAATATATGAACAATACCCTGCAAAAATTGAAGTTTAAGATATCTCAGAAAGCTTCAATTTTGTTCAAAGACTGTAGCTTTGTCTGTATATCAAGAATTACAATGTGGCTTCTCCTCTGTAACAGAAACAAAAAGATAAGAAAGGAGTTGGACCCCTCTAATATTTAGTGACCCTTTTACATTTGTAGTGAGAGAAACTAGATCTTAGTTAAGAACAATTCCAACTATTGAATGAGAGAATATGAAAGAAAAACAGCTGGTTTTAGCTAAGTATGTGAGTATGTGTGACCCTACCCTGGAAGAGTGGACCCTACATGAAATTATCAGTTACCCCACAACAACTCACTATTTTTTGTATTTGATGAACAATGATTAGATTCTTTAAACATATTTAGCCGACACAATTTTCATTGTACCGTTAAGCATTTATGATATCTCCAGTTTTCACATTCCAAAAAATAAAAAAAATACGCAGTTTCTTATGCTTAAAGTTCATAAATGGAAGTTCATAAATGGAGTAACAATCTTTTACCTTAAAATTCGACTAAGAATTAAACTTATATTGTGATTTTTAAGATATTTGATACTTTCTTTGGTCTAAAATAAGTGATTTTTTTTTATGTTTTTACACAGATTAAGAAATTCACATTTTAACTTTAATTAGCAATGAAATTGACCATATTAACTTTTACTATCTCACATAAACAATCCTACCACATACTCCAATATTATTTACTCCAAGGAAAATGTAAAAAAAAAAAATTAATTCATTCTTGAAATCTGGATTTTGGATCACAAAATAAAGGCCAAAAATCACTTATTTTGGACCGGAGAGAGTATAATTCAATATCAATTGTTAAACAATGAACTAAATAGATAAATTGAACAATAGGATTGATCAAACCAATATGGGAGTGGAATCTCGACCGCGATTCAAGAGAGTCTCGAGATAGAGTAATAATAACAGTAAAGAAATGGAACAACAATGATGAACAGTAAGTAAGATAAAAGAGATGCGGATGTGTGTATTTTTATTAGTGAATAATGATGGTTACAAATGAATGGGATTCCCTTGTATAATAGAGGAGTTCTAAACAACGTACACTTCTAATTATACTATGAAATATTGACATTAACCGCCAAAGATCAATCCATTCCGAAATTCACGTCACGATTTTTGATTCGTCGCGGATATCTCACCATTTCCGTTATTGAACTATACCGGCATTATTTCGGAGTATGCCCTTTTTCTAACCTCGATTAGTGATGTCGACCTCGATATTAGAAAGCAACTTCGATCCCGGACTCGAGGTCCTAGCATTTTGACGTGGTATCTCTTTTTCGAAAGAATGAAATCGGGTAGCTTCGATTTCCACCGTATACACAATCTTGTATTGGACAAAATATTCTAAAATATATATCTGCAAAAGTATTTCTGGACTTTACTTTTATGTTTAATGGAGTGTGATAATTGAGTACTCCCATTGGCCCACTTTAATTGATTTTTGTCTATTTTTTATGGTTCATAATATTTTTTTAGATACTAAGAAGGAATTAATTTATTTTTTTTTAAAGTTGTCGATTTGTTATATTTTAATGAACAAATTAAAATTAATATGATTAATTTTATTATTAATTAATATAAAAAATGATCGTTCATGTGTATGAAAATAGCTTAAAAAATCAATTATAGTGTACTGGAGGAAGCATATTGATGGCGTAAAAAAATAGTTACATAATAGGTGCCATCATATAAATAAAATACTATTCTTTTGATACGAACTCATGAATTAAAATAACTTTTTAATCACATTTGGGATTACCCTAAAATCTTTCCTTTCATTAACGATTCAAAAGTTTACCTATATGCACACCCAAAAAAAAAAATGGAACGATATAATTATATAAATTTTCGATGAAGAAGATTCAATTGAACTCTTTACTTTCGCCTAGCTCCGCCTCTTTAGACTATATGTAGCTAATTGATCATATAAAATTAGTAACCTAGAAAGCTAGACAAGTAATTTGCTACTATAACAAATTAAATTACATCTATTATATAAAATAAAAGAAAGTATCAGTGTATACATGATAATTGTTAGTGTTTGGAAATTGAGTTTAAGAAGAAGGATATATTACTATTGACAAAAGTAATTTTAAAATTTAAAATCACATGTAAAATTGAAACAGTATTGTCTTTTGAGATGCTGGGGCTTTGGATTACATATGCTCGTTACTTTTGAGTTCATTACTTAAATGATCACTCAACTATATCAAATTATTCTCTAAACTCATTTTTTTCCGTTTGTAATAATAAAGTCACTGAACTATGCCTATTGCACTCAGAAGGTCACTCAACTAGAGTTTCCAAATTTTGAATTGCCAAATACCTATTTTACCCTATAAACTATAAACATTTATCTTCTTTTTATTTTGTTAAAAAAATTTAATATTATGATTTTCCCCCTTTTTAATTTAAATTATGGATTTACCTATAGAATAAATAGATATTATTTACAAATTAAAAAAATAAAAAGTACTTAAGCATATATAATGCTGGAATAAAAGTATTTATTCCATGCACGTAATATAAAAATAATTATTTAAATAAAAATATTTTTATAATATACATTATATAATCTTGAAAATTATGCTTAATTATATTATATATATTCCATGCGCGACTTAACATAGCATATTTTATCCTATACAGATAGTCCCCCTACTTTCCGGTGACATAACTTTGTGTCTTCGGAAAGTTGGTAGGAACATAATAATATAAGTGAGCATAATTTTCAAGAGTATATAATGTATATTATAAAAATACCTTTATTTAAATAATTATTTATATATTAGTGCATGGAATATATATTTTACAACCTTTATTTTCTTTCATTTTAAATTGTGTAAATAAATTTTTGAATTTTTATTGTTAATACTAAAAAGTTTTTAAAAAAATTAAAAGAAGATAAATTTTTATAATTTAGATGGTAAAATAACTATTTGGCAATCCAAAATTAGGAAAATCTAGTTGAGTGACCTTCTGAGTGCAATAGGCATAGTTCGGTGATTTTGTTGTTACATTGACTTTAGGAGATAATTTGGGATAATTGAGTGACCATTTGAGTAATGAACTCCATTTGTAGGAACATATTGAACTTATAAATCTCCTGAAGTAACTGTTTCAAGACATCTATACTTGGTATGAGCTTGTTGTACAAGAACATGAGATAGTTAAATGATACTAATACTGCCATGGTATATATATATATATATATATATATATAACAACAACAACAACAATTACCCAGTAAAATCTCACAAAGTGGGGTCTGGGGAGGGTAACGTGTATGCAGACCTTACTCCTACCCCGATAAGGTAGAGAGGCTGTTTCCAATAGACCCTCGGCTCAGGAAGACGGAAATAAAAATAAGAAAAGATAATTCATTAGTAACTTCAACATAAAACAAGAAAAGACAATTCATTAGTAACTTCAGCGGAAACCGTAGGAATATATATATATATATATATATATATATATATATATATATATATATATATATATATATATAGATAGATAGAGAGAGAGAGCGCTTTAGAACTGGATTCAAGAGAAAAAGAGTGCTGAGGTAGAGGTAGGATATCAATTGAGAGACAAGCTGCTCAATCCGTGTCATTGTAGCATTCTAGATGATCATAGAAAAGCTGCACATCACCAGCCGTGGCTTTTGAATGAGTTGCAGAAGACTGTAGATCGGAGAATAATGTTTTTGAATCAGGATATGAGTATTCACGAGTAAAGTAGACAATGAAACTGGTTAATTAGAACTCATGCAGAAAGAGAATAGAATGTATCTCCTGTCCAGATAACAATGTGAATGCATATCTAAAAAGAATTAATGTTTTAAATATTGTCATGGTTTACAAGGATAATTACTTCATGAACAACATCAACCACCTCTAGACCCTAATAAAAGGAATAAAAGGGAAAAAGAATAGCATGTTTCATGTGGCACATTATTCATAGTAACATAGATATAAATATCATGAGAATGCACTGTATGGAATATAAGCTACATATGTTTTTATGTTTTACCTGCAATAAGACAGAAATAACCCATATGTAATCTCTTATGCAAATTTTCAGTTCAATAAAGAATGCTCCCCTTATTTTTGTCTCCTTCAAATTTGCAGCTACATGCGGAAACTGGGAAAGGTCAGTTTGAAATCGTCCTGGGATACGCAGAGGCTGGTACAGCAATTGCTAGCTTAATTTATGCACGTGAAGTCATCAGATCAGTTGCAAGGCAACACGGGCTGCTGGCAACTTTTGTTCCAAAGTATATAGGTAGCAGAATTGCCAACAACACTTTTAGGTGCATTTCCCTTTCTAGCTTTAAGTTGTATGCTCTGATATAAAAAATATAATGAGTTTTATACAATCATATCAGTTAAAAAATATTAATAATTAATTTGCAATAATAAGTACTGATTGATAACCTAAATAACCTAAAATATGGTAAATTAGCTATCTGCTATAATCGGTTCAATTACACTAATAGTGTATGATTTCTTTAACTTAAATCTTCGTTTTAGTTGTTGATCCAGACATGCTTTTGCTTCTTGTAGAGTGCTAGCACTATAGATCTTCTAGTTCTGCTTTTATATTTTTCTTTATAAGGTGGAGGTGTTATGTATGATGGTACTACTAAGAAAAATGAGTAAGATTAATACCTTACTTTTCATGCATTTCCATTTCTTACTTTGATTTGTGCATGTGTGCGTATTTGTTAGGGTGATTATTGATGTTTCTTTACTTTATTGACTGACCAAGTGTGGTGAACTTGTGAAATATTGTTCATCAAGAGTGGTGCACCATAGAGAAAACTTTTACCATAGCCAGTTGGTGATGTTTTGCTTGTTTTTTGATTAATATGTTGTCAGGATTGTTTAAGAACAATAGATTTTTGATTAAGTGGTGAAGTTGAGATTATTCCCATTCTCGCTTTCTGATAAAGCATGAATTTATGAAGTCTTATCTATCACCTTGTGTTGGCTTTTAATCACTTCGTCTCGCTTATCATAATCCCTTGTAAATCATGCAAAGTACTCAACTTTTGAAGCAGTTGGTGTTTTTGCATGTATTCACACCGTAGTTGTTGTGTTTTTATCAATAGCAATTTTCTTGCCCGTTATGCCTTTTAATACGTACCCTACTCGATTCCAATTAAAATCTACTAACAACTCCATCATTCTTCTTTCCTTCACAACCCTTTAAACCCCATATTGATTAGGAAGAGCTATATTTATATTGAGAAATGGAAAAAGAACATGTATCTTTGATACTAAATAAAGATGGAAATTTTTCTCAACTAGAGGAGGCGAGATAACATACATGCGATATTATGTAGTTTACTCTTTTTGGAATAGTGTTATATGCATGATGTTTTTTTTTCCCCTCAAAATAATGCAGCAAAAGGATAAATGGTGTTCTCTCTGCATTATTTGCTGAATTTACTTCTCCGCCATAGATTTTCCTTATTTTTGAATTAACTTCTCAGCAAAAGGCCTCATTTATTTTTTTTAAGATTAAGACATCTGAATCTGAATACGCATCTGAATATATTAAGATGTGTATTAAGATCTGAATACAAATAATTAAGACTGTTTGATTTTTAACATCTGAATGTATACAATTTATCTTTATTTGAAAATTAATAAACATAAAATTCAAATGAAATACTAACTAATCTAATATTCTATCAATAAAATATATTATTTTTTAAAATATGATAGTTGTTAATGGTGATGGCTAACGGGTGAATGTCGACTAGAGGCGGTGGTTGGTGGTAGTTTTGATTGACGATGGTGGTTCATGCTAGTAGCTAGTAGTGATTGGTAGTGGTTGCGATTGAGGATGGTGGTGGTGGGTGGTGATAATTAATAATGGTGGGTGGTGGTAGTAATTGTGATTGAGAAAGGTGGTGGGTGGGTGGTAGGTTATAATAATGGCAGTGTCGGCTGTGGTTATTGATGGTGATGGGGTGGTCAGTTGTGGTAGTTGAGGTGGATGAATGTTGATTCTGGATGAGAATGAAATATGGTGGTCGGAGTGGTGGGATAATGGATGTTGATGGTCGATAATGGTGGTGGCTATAATTGATGATGATGGTGTCGTAGTGGTGGTGGATGTGGTGGTGCTGGGGGTGGTAATGGTGGTTGAGTATGGTGGTGGTGGTGGCATGATGGTAGTTGATAATGGTAGGCGGTGGCGGCAGTTAACAGTGAATATGTGATAGCATCTTAATGAAATTAAGTCTCTGTTATAGATCTTAATCATACAGACCTATTCAGACCCATTAAGGGGTTGTGAAGTAAAAAAAAACACTTAATTATTAAGATTCAGACCTCCATTGGCCTCATTTGTTAGCACTTAATGGAGGTCTGAATCTTAATCGTTCAGATCTCAGACATTAAGTGCGTTTGTTTTTAAAGTCTGAATCCTGATCATTCAGATCTTAATAATTAAGTGTGTTTGTTTTTTTTACTTCACAACCACTTAATGGGTCTGAATAGGTCTGTATGATTAAGATCTATAACAGAGACTTAATTTCATTAAGATGCTATCACATATTCATTATTATCTGCCGCCACCGCCTACCATTATCAACTACCACTACCACCACCACCACCATTCCCACCACCACCTCCACCACCACCATGCCACCATCATCCTCAATCATAGCTCCCACCATTATCGACCATCACCACCCACTATCGCCGCCACTCCGACCACCATATATCATTCTCACCCACAATCAACACTCATCCACCTCAACTACCACAACTGACCACCCCATCACCACCAACAATCACAGCTGACATTGCCCATTATTATAACCTACCACCACCCACCCACCACCTTTCTCACTCACAACTACTACCACCACCTACCATTATTAACTATCACCACCCACCACCACCATCCTCAATCATAATTGGCACCACTACCAATCACTACTAGCTACTAGCATGAACCGCCATCATCAACCAAAATTACCACCAACCACCGCCTCTATCACCCGTTAGCCATCACCACCAACAACTATCATATTTTAAAAAACTATATATCTTATTGATAGAATATTAGATTAGTTAGTATTTCATTTGAATTTTATGTTTATTAATTTTCAAATAAAGATAAATTTTATACATTCAGATGTTAAAAATCAAACAGTCTTAATTATTTCTATTCAGATCTTAATACATATCTTAATATATTCAAATGTGTATTCAGATTCAGATGTCTTAATCTTAATACACATCTTGATATTCATATGTGTATTCAGATTCAGACTTCTTAATCTTAAAAAAAACAAATGAGGCCTAATTGACTCTTACTTTTGGGTCAGCATTATCAATTCTTACTGTTAATTAAGTTGCTTATAGGTCATGGATTTGAGTCGTGGAGGTAGTCACTAATGCTTGCATTACAGTAGACTATCTACATCACATCCTTCGAAGTGCAGCCAAGAGCGAATGTCGGAAAATTTTCTTAAATATATGTCGTATTAATGCCGTAAGGAAACGGATAAATAAAAAAAGATGATACTTTCTCGTAGTACGAAACAGGGACTAAATCTTCCAGTTGTTCTTAGTATCTCTACATTTGTCATAGAAGGGCTGGAATTTGTAAACATTACAATTTGTGCTAATCATCTACAGTTCTGTGCTCCCTAACCAAAAGACAAACTCGAGAAGCCAACTACCATTAATATATAGTATCCGCAAATAGTTGATGTTGATTGAAAATTTGAATTATTCAAATTGAATTGTATTCGATGGTTTTGTTGAACCTCTCCTTTAGATTTCTTTTTTCATTTAGCCATATTGGTCGTAAAATTAGTTGTTCTTTACTTGTTTTCTTAAAGGTTTTGGTAGAATTGGTTGTCATTTAATTATCATTTGCGAGTATATTTAGGTGTTGCTATTGTTGTACTTGGCTGTCCTAACCCAATAATGCTTGTCTTTAATAGGAATATGTCGGGACATATCAATTACCACAAATACATTCCCAACTTACTGGTTTTTTGGGTGATGCTACAGAATTGAGGCTTCTCCATTTCCATATTAACCGAGAGAGAGAAAATTATTAACGAAGGGGAACCTTCGAGCACGGTAAAGTTATTTTCGTATGATCTATAGGTCACAAGTTCGAGCCATCGAAGCAGTCAGTAGATATCACACCCTTTGAGGTGCGACCACTCCCCGGACCGGTGGCGAAGCCACGTGGTCACAAGGGTGGTCAACTGACCATCCTTCGTCGAAAATTGTATTGTGTATATAAGTAAAATATTATGTTTTAGAGGTATATAACACACATATTGAACACCCTTTTTCGGAAATATTTTTCACCTCTTTCAAATTTAACGACCCTTGGAAAAATTTCTAGTTTCGCCACTACTCTGTACCTTACGTGAAAGCTGGTTCAAGCTGTAGAAACAACCATTAATACTTGCATTATGGCAGGTTGTCTACATCACACCTCTTGAGGTGCGACTAGGGGTGTTCATAAAAATCGAAAAAACCGAACCAAACCAACCAAAAAACCCGATAATTTTTAGGTTTGGTTGGGTTTTGATTTTGAATTTTAAAAATCTATCAAATTTGGTTTGGTTTTGGATTTAATCAAAACATAACCGAAAAAAATCCGAACCAAACTGACTATAAAAGTAACTATTTAAATTAATTATTAAACTTATATATATGTATATTTTTATATAAAGTTTCTAAAATTTTATGGTACATATTAATCATTTATATTTTTGGTCTAGTTCTTTGTTATTATAATAATCTAATTCTTTGCCTTTACATTCTAGTTTGATTGGTAGTTTTCTTTTGCTAAATACAAGAGTTTATTTCGTGTTAAAAATAATCGATTTTCTAATTGAGTTCTTTAATTATTCATCACTATTTGATCAATTATCATTGATATATCAAGGTAAATGATAGATTTCTCAAAGATCAATTGATTTGATAATGTTACGTTGAAAATGTAGCCGCCGGAATATGTGTTTGATAGTGTATGTCGCATATTTTAGAAAAAAAATCGATAAATAACCGGAAAAAACGACAAAAAATCGAATTAAACTGAATAGATAAAAAACCGACTCAAACCGAACCATGAACACCCCTAGGTGCGACTCTTTCTTGGATCTATATAAACGCGGAATACCTTGTACACGGGACTACCTTTTTTAGAAAAAACTCTTAAAGGTAATGTAAATTTAAAGTTTAGCAGGCTTAGAAAATTAGATAATAAATTATTGAAACTAACGTCTGAAATTTCTAATTGGACGCTTTTGACATGTTAAATTGCTCAAAAATGCCACCTCATATCTTCGTATATAAATCTCACACTAATTCCTATTTATATTTATTTTTTTGGTAATGCAGATATTCATAACATAAGAAAAATCATTACAAGATGGGCCTAGTCTAGAACACATAGCGCCTAATTTGTCCAGTTCAAAAGCAAAAATAACAAAAGGGGACGGGGTGCAATACAACATAGGGCTTCCAAAAAAGTTTGAGTTGCTCCCATTCTCGGCTAAGAGATCAGCGACTCCATTTGCTTCCCTGAAGACGTGGGACATCGTAGGCTCCCCTACTCTAGTTAGCATCCATCTGCAATCATTAATCAGATTTTGGTGTAGACAATTATTGTTAGTGAGCATGTTAATTAAAATATTACAGTCTGTTTCGATTTCTAGTGGTAGGATGTTATTTTGTATGGCTATTTTTAGGTCGTGCAAAAGTGTTAGTCCTTCCATATATATATATATATTTGTTGTGTGGGGGATGGACATATTAAACCCCAGATCTAGTTGCTTCAATATTCCGAAACAACCCCCCCCCCCCCCCCCCCTATGCCCCCCTTTCCCGGGTTACCCAAGCTCGAGCCACCAATGTTTAATTTGTAAATATTTTTGTCCGGTGGCTTCCATTTAATGAAGATAGTTGTTCTTGGACGTGGCATTTTATTAGAATCCGTTAGGAGCTTGAATTTTGTTGTACTATTTACTATATGCTCTAGTAGGAGTGGATTTCTTTTGTTATTGAAGATACAATTGTTTCTATGTAGCCAAACGTGCCAGAGAGTGTACGGCAGGATGTCTGCTTTGCTTATGAGACTGTTGAAGTTGGATTTTGAATGGCAGTGTAATTTCACCCAGTTGTGCATTGTGAGGTCGTTGTGTGGCTGGTTTGGGTATTTGTACGAGCTGCCCAATTTACCCCATATATGTTTTGAGTACTGGCAATTGAAGAACATATGCATCATATCCTCTTCTTCATGTCTACACATATTGCAGATACTAGAGTCGATGATTTTCCTATTAGAAAGCATTTTTGATGTTGGGAGTTTGTTATGGACTACCGTCCAAAGGGAAGTTTTGATTTTGTTGAGTGTGTCTAATTTCCATATCCAGGAGTAATCTACCTGCTCTCCTTCTATTTTGGACTGGTCTACGATGATTTTGTAGGCTGCTTTGGTGGAGAATACCCCATTGGATCCCTTCACCTAGGTGAACTTATCTAGAGTTGGCTCAGTTTGTTTTACGTAGGTACTAAAGATTTTATTACGGATGTTGTCGGGGAGCTCGAAGGATAAGTTATTGAGATTGAAGGAGCCGCCCTCCATGATGTTTGAAAGGGGAGGTTTAAGTCATTGTTGGTGAGGGGTCCTTGAATGAGAGATCTAAGGGTGCCTGCGCTGTTAATCCAAGCATCTTTCTAGAGACTAATAGATTCTCCATTTCCCACTTCTCATTGGATGCCTTTTTCACAAATTTCCCCTCCGATGCTAATGTTTTTCCAGATGTATTAACCTTTTTTTTTTCAAGGAACTCCATTTGTTTGAGGGTGCATTGTTGTTATACTTGCTCCAGAGAACTTTTATCCAGAGTGAGTCTTTTTCTTTTACATACCTCCATGCTAAGGCCGCATTAAACGAGTTATTCTTCCATTTTGTTTTGTAGAGACCGAGGCCTCTTTTTTTCCCTTTAGTCACAGTGTTCCAGTTTATTAGATGGCATTTTTTTTTCCAGAAGTGCTTCCCCATAGGAAGTTTCGTTGGATAGTGTCAATATTTTTTAGAGTGACTTTTGGGAGACTGAAGATCTGTATAACATGATTGGGGACTATTTATATGATATATAGTCACTTTCTTCTTCTTACAGATAATAATGCCCCTAAATAAGATATCTTATTTATTCTTATCCTCAATTATACTAAGGGTGTGTTTTCGAAAAATGTTTTTCAATTTTTTCATGTTTGGTTGGCTTAAATATTCTGGAAAATATTTTCCTCATCAACTCACTTTCCTTCAACCTTTTCCTCCAATTGAAGGAAAATGTTTTTCCTATCAAAAGTAGGGAAAACATTTTCCAAAACCCCTTCTCAAGCTTCCCACCCTATTGCCTACTTACCAACCCACCCCATGCCTTCTCTCCAAAAAAGTTTTTTTTTCGTCACCACCCCCACACCCCACACCCACCCCGTAAAAAAAAATTACTTTTTTTGTAATTTTCATATTTCTGTTTTTCTAACCCGCCACCCCTCCCCCCTCCCACTCCCACACAATTTTTTTTTAATACTTTTTTGTAATTTTTAAATTCCTGTTTTTTTTTCTGCACCCCTACCCCCACCCCCCACCCCCCAGCCACCACTCCCGCACAATTTTATTTTATTTTTTTGTAATTTTCAGATTTTTGTTTTTTTTTTCTGCACCCCCACCCTCACCCACCCACA
>ML247205.1:0-37892 GCA_005239495.1 Nicotiana undulata | reverse complement strand
GGCGGGGGGGGGGGGGGGGGGGGGGGGTTCAAGCCTTCTACTGCTTCTGTGAGCCTGTGACCGTAACTTTTTTTACTGTTGAGACCACAATTTAATTCCAGTTAGCCTCTTTGATAAGAGAAAATTGACACGGCCATAATATAAACTAGTGCAGTTGCCTCCTAAGGTTACATATATAATAATTCAAAATTTTAGCCAATCAGGTTTCCAGGAAATATGCTTGAAAAGTTAACTTAATACGTGTGAGTAAAGTTTCATGTGTCAACATCAGAAACTAGTGCAACCACTTTCCAGAATTTCTTCCTCCATATCATGACACAAATAATATAGGTTACTATCTTATCCTCCAATTTCATAAGCAAAACTTGCAGCAAAAAAGGATCCAGTAAGAGCTACAGAAGACTATGTTCCTCGGACTCTCCAAAAGTGCTGCCGAACCCGTGTTGGATCCTCCAGAAATGCACTAAATTTGGAGGATCCGACACGCACCCAACAACATTTTTGAAGAGTCCGAGTAACATCATAGAAAACTCAATTAGAATCCAAAGTTCAGAATAAAGAAAACGGAATTGAGATTGGGAAGAAAAAAAAGCAAAAGGAATACTATTTTCAATGTGATCGCAGATATTTCCTGTTCAGCAAATAGCTCTAGACTCCCAGGACATCCATCCTTTCAATTTGAATGCCAAGACTGAAGTCAGATCTCTTCTTATTCCATTAGTGATTGTTCTTTTATTGTTTTACTTTTTGATAAGTTCTATCTGAGATTGTTCGTAAAGCTCAACGAATACAAATAATAAGAATCATTTTGATAACATAGACAAACTAAAGATATTATATTTTTATGCATGTTACCGGGATAAGCAGTTGCAGACTACTTGACACGGCCAATCTTTCTACCAGTACTTGTACGAGATCACTCTTTGCCAGTATTGTAGTTGCAACATTTGAAAGGGCAGTGAGATACACAACAACCCATGCTACTTCAGTGGCCAGCTCATCATCTCTGGAAGTGCCCAGCAAATTAGTTACAAAAGACATTGCAGAAAGATATAGCATAATTTGAATATCTATTTGACGTAAACGGGCAAGTCCTTCTCTTTTCAAGTTCCGTAGATATTATCATGTAATATGTAACTGACTTAATCTAATTGCTCATCTTGGCAAGTTCAGTGCCAAGGAAATATTACAAATGTTGATTACATTTTATAACTTCAAAGAAGTATTGACTTCATTTTTTGTTTATAAACTTAAACAAGTGTTTATATGCATGCAATAAAATTTATTCTCTTTGGATTAAAATTTGATGATTAACATGGGATATATATGCAGTGCATTTACCCAATAAGTAGTGTGACTAAATATAACAACACAGAGATGAATCTTCCACCAAAACTACCGCACATATCATTTGAATAAAAAAGGGGAATATAAAAGAAAAGAACCCATTCAATTTAGAGAATTTTCTCACCTTTAGATGAGACTTTCCTTGTTAAAATACAATCACAACCATATATGTAAGACAGATACGTTTTCTACTTCTGTTCATAATCACATTACAAATACATGAACGAAAGATCATCACTGTGAAGAATTAATATTTCACCAGAAATTGATGTTTAGCATCAAATGCTACACTAGCGCCTCAAGCAAGTTTACCCACACAATGCTCTAAATCATGAAATTAATTCACACTGCAAATGATGTGTGTATGGAAAAGCATTCACACATCACCCAATATCTCAAGCTAAGCATGAGAAATTAAATTAGATTTGCTTGTCTTGCTTTATGAAGCCGAGGGTCTTCCGGAAACTACCCTGCCTTCATGAAGGTAGGGGTAAGGTCTGCGTACACACTACCCTCCCCAAACTCCACTAGTGGGATTACACTGGGTTTGTTGTTGTTGTTGCCATCGTCTTGCTTTATGAAGACTTCACACTTTTATTTAAAATCAGATGTTGTTCAAAGCTCTTGTAGTTTAACAAATGTGCAATGTGCAACTTATGAAACATCCTATTGACATGTACCACCAGCTACTTTTTAGAACAGCATTAATCTTATATATATATATATAAACCAATTACGTGGCATGAAGTACGCACTCAGAAATGCTGCCTTCACTAACACTAACTGCCAGATGAAGGATGATGTCCATAAACTAAGTGCCTGTTTGGACATAAAATTTGATGGAAGATTTTTCCAAAAATATTTCACTTTTTTCCGGAATCATAGTCTGTTCATAAAATTTCCAATTTTCACTTGAAGATGCATTTTGGAAAATTTCGAAAATTTGAAAAACTGCAAAAAGCTGTTTTTCAAAATTTTCAATCAAATCACTCACAAAACTTCAAAAACAACCCAAACTGAAATCTATGTCCAAACACTAACTCTAAATTTCAAAAATCATTTTCACTTGAAAAAAAATTTCACCCTTTTTTTGAATTTTACAATTCTTATGTCCAAACGCCTACCAAGTGTCATAAAAGACTTGAGAACAATGTCAGTGTGATGACCTGGAAATAGCTTACCCTTTCTTTAAATGTCGAATAATTCCATCAAGTACCCCATCAATTTTTATCAACTCTGTCGCAGCTTTAGGATCTGGTCCCTACACAGAAAAAATGATCTTATATTTCAAAAACAAAAAAATCCGAACAAACATACAATCAAAAGTGAAAAAAGTAACAGTAAACTAATTATTTAGCAGATTGCCAAATAGAGTTATTAGCATAAAGCAAGGCAATTTGCTTTTAGTTGGCACCTAAAGATGAATTGTGCTGATGGTACTACAGACAGCCATCAAATATTTTTTTGTTAATCAGACAATATGCAATTCTGCAGAATAAGGAGAGAAACTTCATTCTAGAACCTTGATTAGGTTTGATAATGCCCAAGCAGCTGTTCTCACAGTTGACCTCTTGTTAGGCAGCATCATCCTTGCAAGAGCTTGTAAGGCTCCTTGTAATAAGAGCACATTTCTCAGCTCCTCACCTTCACCAGCAACATTTCCCAATGCCCATGCACACTGCTCCGCTACATGCAAGGAACTCTTTTCTACACATTAAACAAAACAAAACAGTAAATAATTAATCAAATGTATCTTAACAAGATAATATCTCACCTAATAAGCTACAATTAAAGATAAAGGTTAAATGAAAAAGTAACTGGATGGCAAACAAAAATCTAGCTACATAGAAAAAACAGCGGAAACAAAATCTCAGCATCTAGCCGAGAACCTTAAGCGGTGTTGGAGTGGCCTAAGACCTTTATAAATTCCTTTGGATGTCCTTGTATACCCTATGTGGACTTTATATATGTCAACACACTAACATGTATAACCCAATTCTAAAGTTCACACCTGGACTTCAATATGGACTTACTGGTGTGCAAACAGACTTACAATAGCTTGGCCCTGCTACCTACTGAAAGAATCTTAATAAAACAAAAAAGGGCAACTCGGTGCACAAAGCATCTCGCGCTCACGCATGGTCCGAGGAAGGGCCGCACCCCAAGGAAGTGTAATGTAGGCAGCCTACCCTGAATAAATCTGAATATCCAACCCAAAACTTTAAAAGCAAGAGTGAAGCAGTTCAAGACCTTCATAAACTGTTTGGATGCCCTTATATACCCGATATGGGACTTTGAATATCCTAAAACACAAATGATGAGAAACTAAAAACTTCAAACGTCAAGAGAGCAAAACATTCAAGATTTGCTGCAAATTGGTTAAAGTCAAACTCAATCTAGGGCTATGCTAAGACAAATGCAATTGAAGTTTAGAAAGCGAAGAAATGATAGATATCTAATAACGCAAATTAAGAAGTTTTGGGAACATAGAAAGAAAAAATAATGGAGTTATAAGTAAACAAAGATTTCGAAGGGAAAGAGGAAGAAGAAGAAGAAGACGAGAAATATAAGAATGAAGACGAAGATGATCTTAAGTTCTTAACCATCATTGATGAGGAATATGATGACGTTCCAATAGTGATTTTCTTATTGTTTTAGGACTTATAGAATTGGAAACATGAAAGTTCGGTTTTTATTATAATTGTTTTACCTAAGGGTTATGCGTCACTTTTCCTTTTATATTGTGATAAGAGCATATTTAGTACTGTATTTGCATTTATAACAATTTTATTTACTTAAATGTGCAATGTGATTCTTAAATTTTTAATGAGCATCTGGGTTCTCACTTCTCGCTTCTAGCCGTAGGTCCTTTGTCGCTTTCTTGCGCTTTTGGCTTTTAATAAGACTAGCAAATTCTAGTTCCACTTGACAGTGACCTATAGTGTTGGTTTAATATTGATTCTAATTAGGAGGTAAATCGATTCTTCCTTTTAATGCCTACTTAACTCAATTTGAGGTCTCACTTCTATCTTTTATTGCTATCCTCATTTTAATTGTGAAATTCCGTATCATTGTCGTCATCATTTGGCTCTGAATCTTCAATTTGTTCCTGCACAAGGGGAGGCCTTAAATGACCTCGGTCTATATTGGAGACTTGGTCACAGCATCTACTACCTCAACATCATACAACTTGACATCTCATTCGCCGTTAGCGTGGTTAGCCACTCTGTCGACTTCTTATAACAGTCATGGGAATGCATTAATCTGCATTCTCAGCTATATCAAGGAATCTCTGTGACAAGGACTATTTTATGAAAACAATGGACATGTATAATTTGATGGGTATTCTACTGCAAGCTAAGCAAAACTCTCCCTCGGATAGACAAGTGGCCTCGGGAATTGTATCTTAATAGGAGGTCATCGAGTCTCTTGAAAAGTAAAAGCCAAAGATGTAAAGACAAAACCAAGCGTGGATATAGTATTGGGCCATGTCCTTAACCACATGTGAGCAAATAACATAAAAGTTGTTTCTTTAGGAACTAAAATTTAAAGGAAGAGGGATACAATTAAGCTGCACTACAATATTGTTTCAAATCCCATTTCTTATGAAAGATATAGAAATAGATTTCTGGCAAAAGATTGAGTCAACGATATATTGCAATGAGTCATCAATACAGTTGGCCAACTAGAATTCTTACAAAATTTCACGGCCATAAAATTGACTGCATCCTCTAAAACAAGTTATTTGTCAAAATTATACAGCAATTTGTAATTGTGTCAAGGATTTGTCAAAATCTTCAGATAGCTAAGATTATGTGGATAGTATCATTTACAAAATAAGAAGATTTTATGATATGAGCTTTCCTAATTTAGACCGTTTATAAAACATCATGTATACCCCAAAATGGAAAGGGGAAAATCAAGCCAAACATTCCCAAAACCTCCTGTTCTCTTTTTTTGCTTCTCCTCGGCTATAAGGAAAATAAACTAATCCTAATACAATATTCTTTTTATAACTGAGAAATCCCTAAGGGCCGCGCACGATTCGAAACTCAATGGATAATGGGCCTACCCTCCACCCTTCTACACTTAAATATCAGGCTTTTGTCGGTGGCCGGGTTCTAACCCGTGACATGCACCTAACCCAGATATTACAATCTACGCTTTTACCATTCTTGAGGCCATCCGAAGACAATACTTTAAACAACATGCCTTCAAGGTAGTGTCACTAAGAAGAGTAGAATTATGTCCAAACGAGCAGTATAACTAAAGGACGAAAATATTGTATACTTAGTTATTCTCTGAGTTGCTCAGACTCGGGTGCGGGTATCCGATACGGGGACGGATCCGAGTATCGGATTCGGCAAAATCTAAATTTTAAGATTCGGGGGTGCGGATCCGGATATGGATACGGGTGCGGGGATTCGGCTAATACAAAATAGAGCTATAAAAATATTGTAAATTTTGAAAGATATTCTGCGAAAAACTTACATGAATATTGTACAATACAATCTTTCATTCTCCAAGATGGACATTATTCTTCCATTGTTCTAAATCTGTTTTATTTTTTATTTTGAGAAATCAAAATCTCAATTTTTCTCCCAAATTTGTCGATGGACTCCGGTCAAAGTGTCCGAAGTCAGTTGACCGTATCCGGGACGTATCCCATCCCGGTATCGGTATCTGTCCCATATCCGAACGGGGACGACACCAAAATCGAAGAGTCCGCGCAACTTAGGTTATTCTAAATAATGAAGAGAATCTTTTCTTGATGACCATATATCCAAGATTCATGATAATATTGCCCACTTGACATCAAAAGAACAACAAAATAGAATCCAGACTTCCTCATATAGAGCACAGTTAGAAGAGATAAAAATCGCAGGAACTTATGAGCTGTCACATGTTTATTTCCTTAATAAGGAGCAGACTTTAAGATCAGAAACAAAGTAGAGATGGTAGTTGCAAGTGTTCTAGAAAGAAGAAGATCCCTCCTTCCCTCGAACAACTAAGCAACTCCCACGTAACATTGTTTAATACTTTCTGTATCTTATGTACTACAAACTTGAGGCTGGATATGTAATTCCATAGTACAACTGAAAAGTATACTTGAAAATCACGCTGAAGAGAGAGAGGCTTCCACCAACCTCCTAGATGAGCAACAAGCAATGGTAATGCAGGCAATAAAGCTTTGGTTTCGTCAGGCTTTCCAGCAGCAATATTAGTAAGGCACCAAGCAGCCTCAAGCAACTACAGCAAGACAATGACCAGGAAAGAAATCAGACTATAGGTCTCAAGTCATTGAAACTTTTTCCATTTACATTTAAAAAGAAAAATGAAAGCCATTATAAATCGCTTTGGTTACCGAGCATGAGATAGAGAAATTTCCATATGCATTTTTTCTATAATGATTCTGTAACATGTGTATAACTAGTTACGAGAAGCTGTATTACTGTGTGGAATCAAGCCAACAAGAACCACAAGAATTTAATCAAATAAAAGTAAGAATCTTCCATCCAGCGCAGAGCACCTTCATAACAAAGCCAAAAGTATAGGTTACTCTAATACCAGTATGCTAGGTTTCATATCAAAGGTCAGCTCAAAACTCCTTATATTGACAGTCCATAAACGATCTTAATAAATTCCTTTACCTGTTCATCTGGAGAGCCAAATGAAAGACACTGAATAAGAAGAGGTATAGCGCCAGCCTGTAGTGCAACTTCAACAGGAGGGAATTCCGACTTAGAGAGAAGGCGTCTCAGCTCACGAAGAGCATTCACCCTTTTCTGTGTTTCCCCTTTACCCCTAGCAATTGTAAGACTTGACGCAATCAGTAATTTAAAGGAAAAACATATGGCATGATGGACTGCCAAATGTAATGCTTTCTGGCGAATCGTCAATGAAGAATACAGCAGAAATCATTTATAATGGCCCTCTCCACTGGCTAGGGGGAGTTTCAAGAACAACGGCAAGGCAAGCTTTGAAAGAACAATGCAGTCTATATACTAAAATACTACTACAATAACAAAAATCATGCCACTATTCCAAACTAAGGTGCGGGCAATTATACGAATCCTCTGCATCCACTCCGTTCTATTTGGATTTCTTTCTTTCTAATACTCAATAACTTATCTTTTGGTACAAATTTTAGGAGTTCTCTGTTGTTTCAGACTTATTCCTATGAATTGCTAAACTGTAAATACACCAAAAAAATTATATGAATGTTGGGCCATATGTTATACGAATGCCAGGCCTTATGTTATAGGTCTCGATGCCAGACATATCTACAAGATGAATGTTGTAAGATTATAGATGATAAGATCTGGATGTGCAGTTATACAAGATTAGTCGGGAGTAGAAACGATCACATCCAATATAAGTTACGGATAGCAAACAACATGGATAAAACGAAAGAAGGTTGTCTGAGATGGTTTCGTCATATCCTAC
The DNA here is from genome assembly GCA_005239495.1 of Nicotiana undulata. NCBI lineage: Eukaryota > Viridiplantae > Streptophyta > Magnoliopsida > Solanales > Solanaceae > Nicotiana > Nicotiana undulata. The sequence continues at coordinate 30,098 of ML247205.1, read as the reverse complement.
ATAGACCTCCAAATATACCAGTCTGCAGGTGCAATATCATGATGATTCTTGTGTTTAAAGAGAAAGGGTTAGACCTAAAAATCACATAGAGGGAAGTTAATCTAAAAGACATACAATCTCGTAAGATCCATGCACACTTAGCATAGAACAGAACAAGATAGAAGCAAAATAGGGTGATAACGACTAGTTGAAATTAAGGCTTAATTGTGTTGGTACACTTAATTAGATCTGGTGTTGATAAGCTAGGGGAAATACACAAACATCTACTGTGTACGGTATGTGTGAATCCTTCTGTTAAGACGATGGCCCAACATAATTATTAACTCTCACTTCTAACTAGTGAGAACGATAAAAGGAAAAGAGAGCTTGCATACATGGTTGTGACATATTTGATAGGTGCGAGAACCGAGTCATTACGAGATAACCGAAACTTAAGAGTTAAGATAGAAAACAAAGTGAAACAAAGAACCCACAGTCCACAGCAAAAACTTTTCATCCACAACAAATAAAAAGTATTCTACATACTGGTAGGCAACAGAACGCTTTAATTCATCCACAGCTGATGAAGTCCGAGCCTCCAATATTGATTGCTCTTCTTCAATCATCATATCAGCATCATCAAGAGAGGCATCATCAGAATCACCACTAACTCCCACTCTACATAGACGCTTTGTCCGCATGAGCGCTTCTCTTCTTTCCTTCCCCACCGTAACAGCATGTTGCCGTCTCTTCTGTGCTGCAGCATTGCCAACTGAAATAACACATGGACACTTATTCAAGCAGAAGAAAGGAAAGATAACATAAATAAGACAGCCTTTCAGCACATAAACATGAGCAAAATCAAAGCTTGCTGTAAATTTTCTCACTGTTATCATATTAGATTAACATTAACTCTTTACTTGTCACAATACATTTTCTGTTCCAAGGCAACAATAAATCTACTATTAAACCTTTAACAATCAGGAGAAATGAATAAAATTAAGTAGGAGAAACTAATGCATTTCATTATTTAACTAATTGCTACACTTTTCTTGAGCAAATAAAGAAAAAGAAAAAAAAACCAATAACGCAACCAAGCTTATTCTTTTTGTGATTCCAACCACTAACCACACAGATAAAAAAGAAATAGGTCTTTGCATTTGAGACTGCTAAAACAAAACTCCAAAAAGATTACATCTTTTCTAGTTTTGATCAAGAAAAAAAAATGTCTTTTCTTCGAGAGAAAATAATGTAGAAAAAAGCACAGCAAAATAGAAAGGAGAGGACATGCCTGAGGACTTGATAGGGTCTCTTTTGTGAGAAATCAAACCTTCATCTGCCATTGTTTTAATTACCCAACGAAGCTTTTCGAATTTCTGTGAAGTTTAAGGGGTTGGGGTTAGTTTGAATTAAACGAGGAAAAATAGGGTTCTACAATTGTTCTATTTCGCGCCCTCCAAGTACCAAAATGTACTGGTTTTCAGAAACAATATAATTTCTTGCACTCAATTTAACCATGAATTTTAGCCGATTTTTGTTTTTTGGGGGGCGGGGGGAATTGGGTATTACTGCATTTAGGGTGCACTTTTCGTAATGCGTTTTCTTTTTTCTTTTCTTTTCAGTAGTTTTTGTCTTATTCTCACAAATTTTCTTTTGCTCAAAAAGATTCTGATATAGACAAAATAACGTTGTATCATATTCACTCTTTCTTTTTTGCTTTTTACTTGAAGTAATAATTTTGTCTGAGTTGGCTATTCTGTTTTTTCCCTTTCTTGGATTATTGGTACATCACCAATAACGTGGCAAAAATAATCACTATACTTCAAATATTTAATATTTAATTTTTTAGTCAATGCATTTATATCTATAACAAAGATAACGGTGGTTTGACCAAAAGATTAAAAAGATAATCATCACATAAGATAAATATTATGTTTGGTTGGGGATTTGAATAAATGATTCGTGTATTATTTAACACAATATTCAATTGGGCGTATTAAACAAGAGTACAAGGGGCGGAAATCCCCTTTGGTGAATTTTGGTCAAGTATGCATGCGAGTAAAATCGGTCTCGTAATACATTTCGATTTCCGACATGATAAGCCCAGCTCGAGATATAATAACAGGGGAGCATGGACCGAGGTAGAGATCTCATCAATTTAGAGTCCGGACCATAACGTCCGCCCTCAAGGATATCGGGGCCGTGATTCGGGATCAGTCCTAACCATGATTAACTTCGAAGAACGTTGTGAGGTAGTCAAGCTCAGCCAACAAAAGGTCGTGATATCTGTGACCGATCGAATATCTTGGCACATATCGATAAGATATCGGCAATCAGTTAATTAGAGGATTTTTCCCTTTTATAAAGTTGTACCTAATATAGGATTCCCCCAATATATAAAGGGAGTCTGATTACTTATAAAAGATATGGTAACACACACTTCAAGGCAATATATTATTCTTTTCTCCGCAATTAGCTATCTTTCTTGTTCATTAGTGATGTTCGTAGTGAGCCCGGGTCGAGGTCGATTATTCTACTAAGACTGGAATTAACTCATCTGTGTGGTTTGAATTATTTTTGTCTTACTTTATTCGTCATTTATTTCATCAATTGCTTTGTGTTGAATTAAATCATGTATCCTTAAAACTACTAATGAATTTAATTGTTATCCGATTTTGAGGGTAAACAGTTTGGCTCTCACCGTGGGGCTAAGGATAATAGTGGTTATTTGATACAAACTTCTATAACACACCCTATTTTACACTTGTTCTTTGAAGTGCCTCTGATTTCAGGCCAAAATCTAAAATGTCGAACTCCCAGTTAGCCCCTCTAAACGTTGACGCCGAATCTGGCCACCATGGCGAAAATGACAATGTAGCACCCGGAAACGAGATTCCCCAACCGATCTAAGCGGAGTCCCCATCGCAGACCCGATCGACATTAACTAGCATATGGCCATCAATACAAATTTGCCCACCGACCCCGAGACAGCATCTACAGAGATGTCTAATCGGTTGCACAAAGCACATATGGTGACTAAGATGGTGGAATCAACTTGGGGGTGATCTTCGAAATGTTACAGGATCAACAGGCAAGCGATAGCCTAACTCCAGAACCAGAGCCGCGCGCCGAGCAGGATTGAGCTTGAACTGTCCCGGGAAGTCGTCCACACAAATGAACCAACCCTAGCATGGCCGAATGAAAAGGAGTAGGGGTCCAACCGCAAGATCATGAAGATGCTCGAAAAACTAAAGAAACTGATAGAATCGGGGGGAAGAAAATCGAAGCCAATGACAAGAAGGTGGAAACCTAAAATTCCAGGGTTGATCAAATCCCAAGAGCACCACCGATATTGAAGGGCCTGGACTCCAAGAAGTTTGTTCAGAAACCTTTTCCTCCAAGTGCTGCTCCACAACTGATTCCTAAGAAATTCCGCATGCCTGTGATTCCTAAGTACAATAGGACGAATGATTCGATCCAGCATGTGACTTTCTACACATGTGCCATCAAAGGGAATGATTTGGAGGATGATGAGATCGAGTCTGTCTTGCTGAAAAAGTTCGGGGAAACTCTGTCCAAGGGAGCCATAATATGGTACCATAACCTACCTCCTAATTCTATTGACTCGTTTGTTATGCTTGTAGATTCCTTCGTAAAAGCACATGCCGGAGGTATCAAGGTCGAGACCAGGAAGTCAGGTCTCTTCAAAGTAAAACAGAGGGACAATGAAATGCTCAAAGAGTTTGTATCCCGATTTCAAATGGAGAGAACAGACTTACCCTGGTTGTGGATGATTGGGTCGTTCAAGCTTTCACCTATGGACTCAATGTTCAAGGTTCGATGGCTTCACAACAGTTGAAACAAAATTTGATAGAAATATCCGATTGTTACTTGGACCGACGTGCACAACCAGTGTCAATCAAAAACCAGAGTCGAAGATGATCAACTTGGGCCCCTTCGGGGTCCGTCGGAGCCGTCGATAGAGCTAAGAGAGACATTGATCATGAACCGAGATCAAGCAGGGATCGTTATCAACCGTACAATAGGGATCTAAGAGGTAACGGATCTAGAAGAAACCCCATAAGGAGTGAAAGGAAGAGTGATCGAGGACAAAGCAACAGGGGACTCATGAGCAAGAACGGTTTAGACAGACCTATCGGGTCTAAGGAAGCTCTGAGAATATCAGAATACAACTTTAACGTCTCCATTGTATCTTCCATCGGACGCATCAAGGACACCAAATGGCCTCGACCTCTACAATCTGATCAAGCCCAAAGGGATCCTAACCAAATGTGCAAATATCATGTCACCCAGGGCCACAGAACAGAGGATTGCCGACAGTTGAGAGATGAAGTAGCCCGGCTTCAACAACGGGCATCTTCGAGAATTCCTGAGCGACCGAGCCAAGAATCATTTCAGAAATAGGGATTCTAATAAACAGGCCGACCAAGAAGAAACTCAACACGTCATTAACATGATCATCGGTAGGTTTTGTGTCCCTCAGAGGCCGGTGTTGAAGCGCACCAAAGTATCTATCACGAGGGAAAACAAACTCGAGATTACATTCTAGAAGGAACCTTGTCTTTCAACGACGAGAACACGGAAGGGATCGTGCATCCCCACAACGATGCACTGGTAATATATGTACTCGTAAATAAATCTCGAGTTAAGATTGCATTAATTGATCCAGGTAGCTCGGCCAACATCATCCAATCAAGGGTCGTAGAGCAGCTCGGTCTACAAGATCAAATAATGCCTACAATCCAAGTTCTAAACAGATTCAACGTGACGTGTGAAACCACCAAGGGGGAGATAACATTACCGGCGAATACCGCCAGGAACATCTAGGAATCCAAGTTTTATGTGATCGAATGAGACATGAGGTACAACACTTTGTTCGGGAGGCCATGGATCCACAACATGAGGGTTGTGCCCTCGACTTTGCACCAAGTGTTAAAATTCCCAAACCATGAGGGATTAAAATAATCTACGGAGAACAGCCAGTTGCAAAGGAGATGTGTGAGGTCGAAGAGGCGACTCTGATATCCGTACTTGCAATGACAAAGGTGCCAAGTTCGTCACAAAGAAATAAGCTAAATAGCAACTACGGACACCAGCCCCGACCCAACCGCAGAAGTAGAGGACTGATGAAGACGATAATTACGGGGTTCCCGGGTCTTTTATGGCCCCTGATGATTCCGACGCCACTAAATCGACGGTCAAGGAGATGGAATAGGTCATATTGATCGAGCATCTACCCGATCGAAAGGTATACCTAGGCACGGGGTTAAGCCCCAAGCTCAGGAAAAAACTCATTCAATTTCTTATAACTAACATAGATTGTTTCGCTTGGTCCCACCTTGATATGAAAGGAATCCACCAGAAATAACCACTCACGAGCTGATCCTGCAGCTAAAGTTTTGTCTGGTCAAACAGAAAAGGAGGCCTCAATACGAAGTCAAGCATGCATTCATCAAAGACGAGGTATCTAAACTCCTTAAAATAGGGTCCATTCGGGAGGTTAAATACCCGGATTGGTTAGAAAATGTAGTGGTATTCCCCAATAAAGGGAATAAATTAAGAATGTATGTAGACTATACAGATTTGAATAAGGCATGCCCCAAAGACTCATTCCCGTTGCCCAACATCGATCGCATGATCGACGCGACGGCCGACCATGGGATCCTCAATTTTCTCAACCCCTATTCCAGGTAAAACCAAATTTAGATGAACCCGGATGAACAGGAAAAATCATCATTCATCACTAAGTATGGTACCTACTACTATAACGTAATGCCATTCATGCTAAAAAATTCTGGTGCCACTTATCAATACTTAGTAAATCAGATGTTCGAAGAAAAAATTGGAAAGTCAGTGGAGGATTACATTGATGACATCTTAGTTACGTTCCTACGAGCAGAGGACCATTTGAAATATTTGCAGGAAACCTTCAACATATTGAAGAGGTACAATATGAAGCTGAACTCGAAAAAATTCTCGTTCGGAATCGGGTCCGGGAAATTCCTCGGATTCATGGTGTCTAACTGGAGGATCGAGATCATCCCTGACAAAATCAAGGCCATAGAAGACATTACTTTAGTGGACAACGTCAAGGCCGTATAGAGGTTAACCGGACGCATAGCCACTTTGGGTCAATTCATTTAGAGATCCTCCAACAAAAGCCACCGATTCTTCTCACTGTTGAAAAAGAGAAATAGCTTCACATGGACTCCGGAGTGCCAACAAGCCTCATAGGAACTCAAGCAGTACCTCTCGAGCCCACCTCTGCTTCACACTCCGAAAGCAGGCGAACAACTGTACATGTACTTGCCAGTATCCGAAGTAGCGGTAAGTGGAGTCCTGGTCCAAGAGGAAGAATGTACGCAATTTCCAATCTATTATGTCACCAGTACTCTAGGCAAGGTTGAAATTAGGTATCCTTACCTAGAGAAACTAGCGCTCGCTTTGCTAAGCACCTATAGAAAACTAAAACCATACTTTTAATGCCACCTATATGTATTGTACTACTTACCCATTGAGAAACATAATGCATAACCCTAGCTCTCGGGACGAATGGCCAAATGGGCCGTTGAAATCAGCGAGTTCGATATCTAATATTGGCCCCACACCGCCATCAAGTCTTAAATTTTGGCGGATTTGTAGCCGATTTTACACCTGCCCTTATACCCGAGGTCGAAATAGAGTTGCTGTTAAACTTGGAGACTTCATCGGGAGTCTGGGCCCTCTTTATGGACGGTGCCTCAAACGCAAAGGGGTTTGGACTTGGCATTGTATTGAAACCACCAACAAGTAATATAGTTAGACAATTTATTATGACTATCAAATTAGCTGACAACGAGGTCGAGTACGAGGTCATGATTGCATGTCTCGAATTGGCCAAAAGTTTGGAGGCAGAAGTGATCGAAGCTAAGTGCGACTCCCTCCTCGTGGTAAACCAAGTCAACGGGACATTCAAGGTCATAGAGGAATGAATGCAAAATTAACTGGATAATCTGCAGGTAACGTTATATCGATTCAAGGAATAGACTCTACAATATGTACATCGGGATCAAAACAACGAGGCCGACGCTCTTGCTAACTTGGGATTGTCGTTCGATGATGATGAGTTAAACTCGGGGGCAGTCGTACAACTCATGAGATTGGTAGTGGAAGAAGGACACACCGAGATAAACTCAAAACCCTAACCTGGGATTGGAGAAACAAATATATAGAGTATCTGAAGACTGGAAAATTGCCCTCAGATCCTAAGGAATCGAGGGCTCTGCGCACGAAGGTGGCCCGGTTCAGCTTGTCCGAAGATGGGTACCCTATTCAGGAAAACGTTCGATGTCCCACTTGCAATATGTCTAGGATCGAGAGATACCGAGTATGTTCTGAGTGAGGCCCATAAAGGCACATGCGGAAAGCATTCAGGCGTTGAATCGTTAGTGCAAAAAATAATCAGAGTCGGCTACTACTGGATCGACATGGAAAAGGACATGAAGGAGTTTGTATGAATATGCGACGGATGTCAAAGGCACGCTCCGATGATTCACCAGCCCGGGAAACTGCTACATTCAGCCTTATCACCCTAGCCATTCATGAAATGGGGGATGGATATCATCGGTCCCCTTCCATGGGCACAACGGTAAGGCTCAATTTATATTATTTATGACTAACTATTTTTCTAAATGGGTGGAAGCCCAGGCATTTGAGAAAGTTAGGGAGAAGGAAGTCATTGATTTCATCTGGGATCACAAAATATGCCAGTTCGGTATATCGGCCGAGATCGTGTGTGACAATGGAAATCAGTTCATCGGCAGCAGAGTAAGTAAGTTTTCTTTGGGGTCAGTCGTTCCGTCATATATCCTGAGATACGTCGGTATTTTAAAGGTCTTTGGTATGGCATGTGGGGTTGCTTACGCACTATACGATTGCTTTATGAATCTGCTGGTGTCCCTCTTTGGCAGTATCTTAGGGGTGTGCGGTATCTTGTCGACCCGTTCTTGGTGTTCTTTCAATTGATCTCTAAGTGTTTTGTTTTCATTCTCCATTTCTTCCATCCGTTTTAAAACAACAGCGAGGGCGATGTCACCTGTATTGTTAGTAACATTGTGAGTTATACCTAGCGTTAAAGGGTCTGGTTGGTGGCCCTTCTCGTCTGCTCGTTGCACTATGTGGGCTCTTGCGGTCTCTATAGTCGTGGATGGAGAAGGTTTGTTGAGCACACTTACCAATTTATCGATAAACCATGCTTCAAGGAGCTTTTTCATGGCCGGTGGTGTTCCTTCTCCTATGGACGCGGAGGCCCCTTTCCTATTTGGTTTTGTTATACTACAATGGGGGGAGGCGACCTCTCGTGCCTGGGGGAGGCGACCTCTCGTGCCTGGGGGAGGCAACATGTGTTATCTCATCGCTTAGCATTTCCCAACTCTCGTTGATAGCGTTCATGAGGTTGCCAGGTAAGTCACCTGTCACTTTATTCATGTCTCCTTGGTTACCTGCCATGTAAGCTTCCGTACGTGCAACGAAAAAGAAAGATCTTGTGGTTCGTTAGGTTAGCAACTCACGTGAGTTGTAGATCTAAAGGAAACTAAACAATTAACTAAGAAATCCCTACAGACGACGCCAAATTGTTTGACCCAAAATATAGATCCGGGTTAAACCAATAAGATTTAAGTCAATCTTAGCTAATATTAAATATCCAAAAAACAAGATAACCGATTTTTATAGTAGATAAGGTGTATATTTAACCGAATGACAGTAAATGTGGACAACACTAATAATATTCAATGACCCAAAAGGTGGTAGATAACATTAAATAGATTATATTTAAATAAATAAGAACATATGAGTCACCCAAAAATGGGTGAGATTTGTGGATATTCCTTCTGACAATGATGAATGATTGATAGTAGGCTATATTACGCGATGTAGATGCTATTTACGCTCTAAGTTAACCATACTTTATTGTTGTTTTAAGTGCAAAATGATAACAAAATGCTCTAATTAGTGTTTTTATACTTTTCAGGAGCTTATCCGAGTTAGGAAGATACTATGGAGTGTTTTGGATTCAATGACGTGGATATAAGGCCAATCGAGAAGAGCCTAGACGAAAACAAGCAAGAAAAAGGCGAAGGAAGACTGGACAACAAACCACCGCGACCACGGTCGGGCCGCGGTTGGAATGCGGTGGGCCAAAAGCGAAGGCAGCATGTTTGTGAACTGCCGCGGTCGCTCCGCGGTCAGCTCGCGGTCGCTCCGCGGTCAGCTCGCGGCCACGGTCGATCTGCATAAAGCCAAGAAGTCCAGGGACTTAAGTGTAAAATGGGGAAAACTTGTCCTAACCCTATTTAAACTCCATAAACTCGCCCAAGTCAGGTTTAAGCTTGTTTTAGACTCGCTTTGGAGGCAAAACAAGTGTGAGAAGACCAAGATACAATTAGAGTTTTCATTATTCATCTTTTATCCTTATTTTGTGAATTATGAATTATTTTATGGATTTATTGTGTTATAGCATGAGTAGCTAAACAATCCGTCTAGGGTTGATGGAACCAATTGTTAGATGAAGTTTTGACTCAGTTTTGTTATAATATAGCCGGGTTTATCCTATGATTGTTCAACTATGTTTTGTATGGTGATTAATTGAATGGACCCTCGGTTAATCGTGTCTAACTGCCTTGTGTTGCTTGAGAAAGAATACTAGGTTAGATTATTGTTGAACAACACCACTTTTGAGTAATTGAATAGATTCATTACTTGAATTTAAAAGTGGGGTTAGAAATAACGAAACTTTGGTGGGATAATTCAAAGCTGCATAAATTAACAGTTAGAGTAGTTTGAGAGAATGCTCTAGTAAATTATCGTAGTTGATCGAGAGATAATTTCGGTAACCCATAGCTCATAATCCTCATAGAGTATCACAGTGAGATTATAGCAGAAGAGTAGGAATTAATCTAGCAATTGGAGAAATCAATACCCTAGATCCTTTTACCCTTGAATTATCTTAAATCTTGAATATTGTTAGTTTTAATATCAATTTACTTTAGTTAACCAAATCCCACTATTTATTGATAAAAATCTTGCATCCGGAAATTGTCTGAGCTTGTACTAGCATTACTAAGAGTTGTAGAAGATAGGTTAGTTCCTTGAGGATTCGACTCCGGACTTGTAAACTGGATTATATTTGCAACAATCGCTTTGTCTTTTATAAGGCATAGTTTGGCGTGATCAAATTTTGGCGTCGTTGCCGGGGAACTAACGGTGTTATTTATAACAACTTAGAAGTATTGCTAGGATCATTAGTTTAGATCAATTTTCTACGGTGTTAAATCATTTTCCATTGAAATTCTCACGTTTGAACTCTTGTGTGATTCAGGTGTATGCCTAGAAATTCTTCGAGGACTGGTGAACTATTTGAAGGACTCTCAGACCCAGAGAAAACATTCAGGGCATTAAACCGTTCCAACAAGAAGAACAAACAATCACAACAAACGCACCAACTCGCAACTGAAATGGACAACATGGAAAACGCCAATGCAAACAACCGGGAACCTCTTATGCCAAACGAGGCAGTGGTGGCACCTCTTGTGCCAACAACTGCACTTTATGATTGGGCACAACCAACAACTGACAACCTGGCCACCGCCATTGCTGTGCCCCAAATACAAGCGGAGACATTCCAGATCACCAACAACATGCTGCATCTCTTGCAGAATAAGGGATTGTTCTCTGGGTCACACATTGAAAATCCTCAACAACACTTGAAAATTTTCTTATCAATTTGTGTGACCCAAAGGCAGCCAAATGTGACCCCGGAAGCCATCAAGTTGCTACTGTTCCCGTTCTCTGTGATTGGGGAAGCTCAGACTTGGGTGAATTCACTCCCAATAAATTCCATTGCCGCTTGGGAGGAATTAGTCAAGCAGTTCCTGAACAAGTTCTACCCTCCCAACAAGACTGCAAGGCAGATTGATGAGATATTGCAGTACAAGCAGAAACCTACTAAAACCTTGCAGGAAACTTGGGAAAGGTTCAAAGGGATGTTGGTGAAGTGTCCCCACCATGGTATGCCAAACTAGATGCTCGGCCAGAGATTCTACATGGGGTTAGCAGACAATTTGAAAGCTAATGTGGACGCTTCAGCTGGGGTGCATTTCTGAGCAAGACATTCACAGAGTGCAAAATCCTTCTTGATAAGATGGCCCAGAATTCGGGGTGGATGACGAGAGCTACGACTGTGACACCAATAGTGCATTCAGTTCCTCTTGACCCAAATAATTCACATGCAGAAAACATAGCCACACTCATGACTCAGATGAGTATACTGACAAAGAAGGCTGATGATATGGGTACAAAGCAAGTGCATATCGTTGACACAACAAATGGAGGACTGTGTACACCTTGCATTAATCAGTCTTATGTGTGGTCATGGAGTGGAGAAGGTGACAACCATGGGTTCAGAGAGGATATGAATTATGTCAACAATTTTGGGGGTCAGAGGCAAAGAGGACAACAATGGGGGCCGACACCCAACCAGCAGTACATACCTAACATGCCACAACCTGGAGGTATACGGCCCCAAGGCCAAATGGTGCCATATCATAGACAATAGGGCTATCAACAACAACACCAACAAAAGTTGGCATATCAGCCACCTCATCATCAGCAAGACAACAACATGGTAGAAATCATGGGTATGTTGCAACAACTCATTGGAACAAATGGTAAGATACAGGAAAAGTTGGTGGCGCACGACTCATCAATTAAGGGCATTGAAACTCAATTGGGGCAGCTGTCCATGGCCTTAAATAACTGCCCCAGGGAACATTGCCAGCAGACACAAACATTAACCCAAAGGAGCAAAACCTGAATCAGCTGATGGCAGTAAGTCTTTGGAATGGGAGAGATTTAGACAGGGAGCAAAAAGTTGCTCAATCCAGAAGAGAGACTACACTAGCCACTCTAGTTCCATTAGAGATAGATGAATCGGCAGAACTCACTAAAGTGGTGGTTGAACATGCCCAGGTTGATAAGGGTAAGGCTAAAGAAAGTGAACAAGTTGCAGAACATGTGGTACCTCTTGTGCCACAAAATTTCAACAAAGAACAGCCAACAAGCAGTGGACAAAGAGTGATGCATTTACCATTGCCTCAGAGATTGGCAAAACAAAAGAAAGAAGATCAATACAAGAAATTTATGGAGATGCTTTGTCAGATTCAATTGAATATTCCCCTGATGGATGCTTTGAGGGAAATTCCAGGATATGCAAGGATGATGAAGGACCTAATGTCACGAAAATTTAGTTTTCATAACCTGTCCACAGTAACTCTGACACAGACATGCAGCGCGGTAATGACAAGACCCATGGCTCAAAAGATGTCTGATCCAGGTAGCTTCATTATTCCGTGTACTATCGGGAGTTATGCTTTTGCAAAAGCATTGTGTGACTTAGGAGCCAACATAAACATTATGCCTTTGGCAATCTATACAAAGTTGGGCATTGACATAGCTAGAACGACTTCGATGTTGTTGCAACTGGTTGACCGCAAGGTTAAAAGATCGACGTGGATTCTTGATGACGTGCTGGTACAAGTGGGGAAGCTTTTATTCCCTGCAGACTTTATTATTCTGGAATTCCAGGTAGATGAGGAGATACCCATCATTTTGGGGAGGCCATTATTAGCCATTGGGAGAGCATTGATTGATTGCAAAAGTGGGGAACTAAAAATGAGGTTGAAAGATGAAGAAGTAATATTCAACGTTCAACAATCCATGAGGAGACCCAGTGAATATTCAAACTGCTCACTAGTGGAAGCTGTGGATGTGATCGTGCATGAAGAAGATGAGACCCTTAATGCTAAAGATCCATTGGGAGTTTGCTTGACAAATTTAGAGGAGATGGATGGTGAAGGGTTGGCAGAGTGGGTCATGGCACTCGAAGGCCAAGGATTCTGTAAGAGGGAACCTCAGCTCGAGCCCCTTTATTTAGAAGAGAGAGCTACACCACCTGCAAAACCATCAATAGAGGAACCAACACATCTGGAATTGAAACTGCTTCCAGCCCACCTCAGGTATGTTTTCTTGGGTCCCAATTCTACTTTGCCTGTTATTATATCATCTGGTTTGCTAGTTGTGCAGGTAGAACAATTACTACAGGTGTTGCAAGAATGCAAAACTGCCATTGGGTGGACCATGGCAGACATAAAGGGTATCAACCCCGCCTTCTGCATGCACAAAATTCTTCTGGAAGAAGGCCACAAACCTTCCAAGGAACATCAACGAAGGCTGAACTCAAATATGAAAGAAGTAGTGAAGAAAGATGTAATCAAGTGGCTGGACGCATGCATCATCTTTACCATCTCTGACAGCAATTGGGTGAGCTCCGTCCAGTGTGTACCGAAAAAGGGTGGAATGACAGTTGTACAAAATGAGAAGAACGAGTTGATCTCAACTTGTACAGTCACATGGTGGCGGATTTGCATGGATTATAGGAAACTAAACGCAGCCACTCGAAAGGACCATTTCCCCTTACCCTTCATTGACCAGATGTTGGACAGGTTAGTTGCGCGATCCCATTTTTGTTTCTTGGATGGATACTCGGGGTATAATCAATTCTCAATAGCCCGGGAAGATAGAGAGAAAACGTCATTCACTTGTCCGTATGACATCTTTTCCTTTCGGAGAATGCCCTTTTTGCTTTGCAATGCACCAACCACATTCCAGCAGTGTATGTTAGCCATTTTCACCGACATGGTCGAAGACATTATGGAGGTGTTTATGGATGATTTCTCCGTGGTAGGGGATTCATTCGAAGATTATCTTCACAACCTAAAAAGAGTGCTCAAACGATGTGTGGAGACAAATCTAGTGTTGAACTGAGAGAAGTGCCATTTTATGGTACAAGAAGGAATAGTGTTGGGGCATAGAGTGTCCAAAAAGGGAATTGAAGTAGACCATGCAAAAGTTGATGTGATTGAGAAGCTACCAACACCCACTTCGGTGAAAGCAGTAAGAACTTTCCTTGGGCACGCCGGATTCTACAGGCAGTTCATCAAGGATTTTTCAAAAATTGCTAACCCCTTATGTAAGTTGTTTGAAAAAGACCAGCACTTTGTGTTTTCTGATGATTACAGGGTAGTATTTGAGGAGATGAAGAAGATATTGGTGACTGCACCTATCATTGTTTCACCCAACTGGGAGCAACCATTTGAGCTGATGTGCGACGCCAGTGATTTTGCTATAGGAGCAGTTTTTGGGCAGCGCAAGGATAAAAGTATGCACCCAATTTACTATGCAAGCAGGACGCTTAGTGGTGCACAAATGAACTACACGGTCATGGAAAAGGAAATGCTCGTTGTAGTGTTTGCCTTTGACAAATTCATGTCATACTTGATTGGCTCAAAAGTTATTATTTATACTGACCATGCAGCCATTAGGTACTTGATAGAAAAGAAGGAGTCAAAGCCACGCCTGATTCGCTGGGTTTTATTGCTACAAGAATTTAACCTGGAGATTCGTGACCGAAAGGGGACAGACAACCAAGTGGCAGACCACCTCTCGAGGTTGGAAGGGGCAGAAAAGAGAACGGAGGTTGAAGATATCATTGAGACATTCCCGGATGAGAAATTACTTGCTGTGACAATGGAGGAGTCACCATGGTATGCTGATATTGCTAATTACTTAGCATGTGGTATTGTACCTCATGATTTCTCCTCAATTCAAAATAAAACGTTTTCCCGTGATAGTCGTGATTATTATTGGGATGAACCTCTATTGTTCAAAATATCTGTTGATAAAATGATCTGACGCTATATCCCCGAGCAAGATCAACCCTTTGTATTGCAGGCTTGCTATGATTCGCCATATGGCAGACACTTTGGAGGAATTCGGACAACAGCGAAGGTGTTGGAATCAGGCATGTATTGGCCTACACTGTTCAAGGATGCTCATGCTTGGGTCAAAAGCTGTGATGAATGTCAAAGAACGGGCAACATATCTCGTCGTCATGAGATGCCAAGGACCACAATCCAAGAGGTGGATGTGTTTGACATGTGGGGGATCGACTTCATGGAGTCATTCGTCAGCTCATACGGTAAGAAGTATATATTGGTTGCAGTTGACTATGCATCCAAGTGGGTCAAAGCAGTGGCTCTCCCAACCAATGATGCGAAAGAGGTGACAAGTTTCTTAAAGAAAAACATCTTCACACGTTTTGGCACCCCCGAGCTATAATCAGTGATAGTGGCTCCCATTTTTGCAATACAACGTTCGCACGCCTGTTGGAGAAGTATGGAGTTCGCCAAAAGGTAGCCTCACCGTACCACCCACAAACAAGCGGGCATGTTGAAGTGTCCAATAGGGAGACTAAAAGTGTCCTCTCAAAAACAATGAATGCAACAAGAACTGACTAGGCAAAGAAGTTGGATGATGCATTGTGGGCATACCGCACAGCCTTCAAAACTCCAATTGGTATGTCACCATACAAGTTGGTATTTAGAAAGGCATGCCACCTTCCGGTTGAGCTTGAACATAAAGCACTATGGGCATTGCGGCAGCTGAACTTAGATATGGAGACATCGGGCACCAACAGAGTTAAGGGGTTGCATGAGCTTGAGGAATTCAGGTTCCAGGAATTTGAGAGTGCTAGACTATACAAAGAAAGGATGAAACTGATGCATGACAAGCACATCTTGGATCGAAACTTCAAACCCGGAGAATTAGTGTTGCTATATAACTCAAGATTGAGTTTTTTCTCGGGTAAGTTGAAGTCCCGATGGTCAAGATCGTTCAGAGTGGTGCAAATATTCCCAAGTGGAGCTGTGGAGATCGAATCAGAAGATCGTACAAACAAATTCACAGTGAATGGGCAGAGGTTGAAACAATACCTTGGAATGACTGAAGAAAAAGGGGACAACGTAGTGATAACTTTGGAGGAGCCCCAATACACAAATAAGGAGTGATGACAAGAGTCTGCGTCGTGCCGCGACGTTAAATCAGGCGCTTCATGGGAGACAAACCATGTTTTTCTTTTGTTTTTCTTTTTTCTTTGTTGTTGTACTTGATATGTATGATACTAACCCATTTACTAGTGTACAGGGCAAGATTGGTGCATATTGGGAGAAGTCGGTGTCACGACCCATTTTCTAAACAAGCCGGGACCGGCACTCGATCACTAAACATGACCGAGCGAACCATCTGCGCCTATCAAATCAATTATAACTTCAAAATTTATATGCCATAAGAAATACTATAATCAAATACTTTTAATTAATCTAAATATCTGAAATAAACCAACTCCAAAACTTTATTCGTAAAAAACAATAAAATACTACTAAGTTATTATCAAAATTATCTGAATCTTAACCCTACGACTATGTCTATGAAGCCTCTACTGATAAACTGACACATTGCTCAGGACATGAGATTTCCTGGCCAGTTCTCTAAGTAAACAAAGAAATAGCTAGATAAATATGACTTTAAGGAATACTCCAGGAACAAAAGTGGAGCTCACCAATAGCACTAGAAGAGATGGAAGTCCTAACCCGTAGCCTGTTCGCCTGCTATTAATACCCAATTTTTCCTCGAAATTATTTTCAAACTTACATTTTACCTTCAAAATCACTTTTCATAATGAATGGTATTTTTCATAATTTTTCATATTTTTTATCAATTCATTTTCCTATTTATTTAGCATTTTTATTCAATAATTATTCATAATTTATCTTATAAATAATTTCAAAATATTCTCCAGCTCAATATATCATTTTTAATCCTATTAGAATTTAATTATTTTACAAATTAACTGATTAGGCATTGTTTAGCTATAACTACACAAATTTTACAATTATGGCCTAATTGTGCATTTATGCTATTTTAATTCCATAATTAGTCATTTTTATATCTTTATATTATCTAATTACCTTAAATTTCATTTACTTAGCATTAATTTTATTTTTATATAATTATTAGATATTTTATTAATTATTTATTTTATTTTTACGGGTATTTAACAAATGGCCACTTTTTTAAAAACATAGCCCAAAATTAAACCCAGTACCTAGACCCTTTAACCCAATTACTTACCCAGCCCAAACCAATCTCCTACCCGGCCTAGCCTTGGAGAAATCTGAGTCGTTGATCAAATTAGATCAACGACCCAGATCATCATTACCATAATTAAACTCACCTAACCCCCCCGACCCCTCTCATTCTCACCGATCTCTCATCTCTCTCTCTCTCTATCTCTCTAGTCTCTTCTAGAGACTTCTATGTCCTCCCTGCTCTGATGAGTCTCTTCATCTTCTCCGGCGACCTTCTCCACCGGAGGCCATGGATTCCTCACCCTCTACTTCCTACGATTCCCTTATGCCGGTGTTTGCCATATCTAAGGTCGTCAAGAGACCTGGGTTAATCCTCCTACCCCCCTAGGCCTGTGCTCACCATTCTCCAGCCACTTCCGGACACTCGAGTAAGATCCATCACCTTTGGGGCTAAACCAGTAACATTTTTGAGGTTTTTCTTATCTTTTTGGATTCTTTTTGAAACCCTAAATGCCTAAAACTCCCCGATTTTTTTAGATCTATGATAGATCTATGTATATTTCAAGCTATTTCATTGTTTTTCTCAAAGATTTACCTGTTTTCTCTAAAACAACTCTTCATTTTTCAACTAGGGTTTTGTGACCCTTTTTCAAAAACGGTTCTTCTTCTGATTCTTAGTAATTCTACCGTGTTTGAACGATTCTCCTATTTTTTTCTTGTTGCCTGATTTATTATGCTAAAAAGCCCTAATTTTCTAGGTTGTCTGTTATTACATGTTTATGTGTGTTCGTTTCTTATGAAGTTGTCCGTATATTCTTTATGATTCTCGCTTTAGCTTGTTGCTAGGGTTTTCAATCTTATACTATTCTCTAAATGTTTTCTTAGGGTTTCTCTGATCTTGTCCAATATGTGTTATTTAGTGTTTAAAAGGCCTGACTATTCGTTCTACTGATTGTTTGCATGATAATCTATACTGATTTTATGTATTCTCCTTAAAGCTATGATACTTGCCTTAAAGACTGTGGTTTTGTGTATTTTCCTTATGACTCTGTACTGATTTTAAATTGTTTCCTTATTTGTGTAATACTTTCCCTTGATTTGGTATCGATTCCCTGTGATTGGAATCTCACTCGATATCCTCTTGACTAATTCTCAGACCTGAGCTGTACTCTGTCTTATTTTAGGTGATATCAATATTTCTCATATACTTTCCTTACTTGGAATACTCTGCATTTAGTCTTCATTAAATGCCATATGCTTGACTATTCTGGTAAAAATCAGTTTGTAATCGACCCTTTTCCTTGTTTATCATGAATTGTGTCCGTTTGAACTATGACTCCCTAATTAAAGGGAGTCCGGATCTTTAATTGATTCTGATTAAGTATTCTTCCTATAAGTGTGTTAAATTAGTACTCCTTACCTTATTTTTCCTGCATATTTCAAACTATAAATGCCTCTACTCTCTCATTAGCAACACAAAGACGAACACACACCTTGTTCTACTCTTTCTTACTCACACATATACATTATATTGCTCCTATTGATTGTCTGTTGTTACTAGTCGGCGGGAAGCCAAGACTAGTTGTGCTGTTTGGTTTTTACTATGTATTTTCTATCTCCAACTGGTATGTTTCCATTTTATATTTAAAGTCTCCAAAACAACATGTTTCTCTGGTTACTATAATTCATCCTGTTTCTGATCTTCTTTTATTTATGGCTGTGTTGTCCTACTTGCAACTAATTTGGTATACTATGTTATTTAGTTCTTGGTACCCCTCCCCTTATCCTCAACATGTGTACTCCCTCTTGTGTGTTTCAATATCACCATGTTCATGTCTTCTGAGATCTCTAGTGTGCTATAATTGCATTGTGTAATACCCTAAATTGCTTTTCCTAAACCTATGTGTAATCATGTCCTACCCTCTCCCAACACTCCCTCTAATTTGATTCTATGTTGGTTTCAAACCATGACTGATCCTATGCTCTAAACATCTTTGATTGTGTGACCATTAATATTCCTGCACCAATTGCAAGACTTCTGCATGCTATGTGTTCATCATGTTATGTGCTCTAAATATCCCAATCCCCATTGCCCCTATGTGGAGGTTTGTGTTGCTGAACCTATCTTGGTTCTGTGTTCCTTGAGTGTTACTGAACCTGTTTGGTTCTATGATTGGTCTGTTGCTTATGTGATTCCACTACTGTTTTTTCCAAAAACTGTTTACCAAACAACTTTCTTGAAATGTTTTCTTAAGTAAGGCCCGTTCAACACTGTTTTGTCAAAAACCTTTTAAAATTTATCTCCTGCACTTCACTCTACTCCTAGACCTTTAAGTTCTACCCCCTCAGTGTGAGCACTGCTTTGGGACCCTTGATCTCCCTCTGAACTCTGACGCACTAAGGCTGGTACTTCCACACTACACATTGTTCCACTCTTGGTTACCAAGTCTGGGTGTGAGCATTGCCCGGGAGCCCTTGAGATCCTTGGGGAACTTTGACACACCCGGATTACGAAAGGCTATGAAATACCAAAAGGCAATGAGGTTTTGGAGGATTTGGGCCTATTGAAGGCTCCCTATAGAATAACTTCTTATTTTTCTACTTTGTTTATGTGATTCATAATTCCTGGCTTGTAATAATTTGTAAACAACTCATGGGGGATGGATAGTGAAAATGGGAGGGATAACTATGCATGCTTAGCTATTACAAGGGTAGAAACCATGCTTAGGTTTTATTTTCTATCTGCGCAATAGAGATCCTGTGTAGGTTCATATGTTCATGCATTAGAGATCCTGCTTCTTAGATTTCTGCTGTTTTAGCATACTCACTTTGCTTAGAAAATCCTGCTAATAAATGGTGTTCTTTGCTATCGCTGCATTTCCTGAAACTGTGCCTAAACAACGCAATGTTGACACTTAGAGATCCTGTTTAGGTTAAATAATAGTAATCAACATGTCATATCCGCATATACTGAAGCATGCTTAAACAATTAGAAAATTCTGCTTAGGTTCTGCTTATACATCACTCTGTATTTCTGTGCATTAGAGATCATGTCTTTAGGATTGCATTCATATCCGCTTAGGCACCTCTATTCCAATTACTGATAAAAACATTTTCATTCGTTTTTGACAAACAGTTAGTAATAACCCTGAATTCTGAACACTTAGAACAGCGTGTTTAATTATACAATTTCAAACAGTTTTCTTTAAGTAATTCTAATACTGGTACATTGTTTGCACCTAGGCAAGCCTTAGGTGATAAATTTGTTAAAACTGGAAATCTTCTTCCTTGTATACTGCCTAACATTCAACAGGTAAAATCAGTAGGCAAATCGATTAGGCCTTTTCTGAGTTACAGAACAAATCTGCTTTCTCTGTTATGTTTTTTAAAATCACCTAGACACCATGTTTTAGGATTCCAATTAATACCGCCCTTATATGTGTTTGAGTCGTGCTAATTATGTGTATAACATGTGGAGGTAATTTTGAGCCTCTTGTATGCTCCTATGTGTTTCTCATTTGATGCAGTCCTAAGTGTTTTTACCTATCGCTTTAGAATTTTACCTTTAAACCTGAGGGTCCGTCTAGTACCTCCCTTTAGGATAGTAGTCCTAATCTCCTCCAGGACTGATAGGATGGGACGGGTAATAGCACGCAATAGAGTTGGTGACTAACAAGCGCTTTAATTACCTTCACGGGGCAGGAACAGGTAGAATATGGATATGATGACCGATGCACTAATACTACGTGTAGCCCCTCTTCGAAGAGTGTCATACCGGGTATTGCATTGATGTGATCCATATTATTACAAACCTAGGATATCCCTTATTTTAAACGTTAGATTATAACTCTTTTTTTCAAAACTTAGCCATTTTATAATTGTTTTCCAAACACTTGCATGCTTAATATGTAAATCTCCTCTTATTTGAACCTTTATTTGTTTGTTTGTCAAACCGTACAAGTTCACAAAACCTATTTGGCCGGGAACCACACTTGTGGATCCTGAGGGGTGCCTAACACCTTCCCCTTGGGATAATTTCAAGCCCTTACCCAATCTCTGGTTAATAACATAGTTTGTAAATAAGACCCCTAGGTGCCCTAGCACACCGTTAAAATCGTTAGATGGCGACTCTTCTAATATGCTAAGTCCCTTTCCCAAGAGGAAAGAGTTGCCTCTACCCGAATGTCCTGCACCCGTATCTCTCCGCGAGGGGAAAAAAGGGGGCGCGACAACATGGCGACTCTACTGGGGATTATAGGCTTTTACCATTGCAAATCGTTTCGTGAATTTGTGCCTTTGTTTGTTTAACACTTGCACTGTTTCCTCTTCCTTGCTACGTGCAATTAATTGTTTACTTCTTTCAGGTATTTATTTCGCAAAACGAAACTAACATGTCTCCTTGTTTTCCCTTTGTAACTGCTTTAAATCATAACTGTTGTATTTACCGCTTTCCTTAACGTGAAAATACATGACAACTTGTTTAATGCCTATTATTGCATAATCATGCTCAACATTCATACTCCACTCGTGCCAAAAAAAAATACTATAGCAACGCTTGATGAGTGGTTGCGCTCTTCCTATATTATTACCCCCTAAATTCGGAAAGGCTTATTTGTGGTAAAACTAGTCGATCAGCAGTACAGTCCACGGTTCCGTGCCTTCCCCCTTGAGTTGTCCACTCAAGGGTACCAGTCTAAAACCCCATAGAAACCTTATTCTGTTGTATTGTTGTTTGCATCATGGTCAAACCTAGTCAATCTAAAGTGTCGTCCGCACGATAGCTTTTAAGATAGCCTTATCCAAAAGTCCACCAGGTTTCTCTAAACCCAAACGGACACCCTCACGTTCTGTGCATTTATTTGGAGAACTTGATGCTTCCTGCTAATTATTGATGTTAAATAGTCGAGTCTGGTGGGGGGTAAGGGCCTAACCTTATTATCTTCGCAGAAAATGAGGCACGAAGTCCCAAAATTCGGCATTGTCTCCAATATCCACCCAAGACTGCTGAGTTGGTGGGAAGACCTACACTCTAGTGAAAAATCTCTCGTCAGAAAATATCTGGGTAATCAGCCGTCCCTCCTGGACATCCAGCCTAATAATATGAGCTGAGGGGACCGAAGGCGGACATCTAGCCAGAGCATACCTATTGCTGGGACTTCGCAAGCCGGGAAAGCTGCTCGAGGGAAGCAGGAATGTCGAGTCTGGGGAAGGTCCTTCTGGGACCAAGTAGATAGGAATGTCTTTATTTTTCTGTCAATGTAATAAGGCCAATGGCCATTAGTGCCTTTCCTTTTTCTTTCATTTAGTGTCGTTTTGGGATTTGTCTATTTTTCTTATCAATAAAAAGAGGCATTTAGCATTTTAAGTTCTCCAAATCAACTTGTCGCTAGGCCTACCTCGGGCATAAAGAGGTTCCCAAATTAGGATGCGCTTTACATTCCCGCACTATGTGTTTAAATACTGCAATATTTTTCATAATACTCACTAACTTGGCTACCTTTTTGTTTTTGTTTCTTTTTCTTTATTATTCCCCTCCCCAAAGGTTAGTTCGTGCATTCTGACATCATCAGCCTATCACACATGATCCAAGGGCCCTCCACCTACTCCTCCTCCTAGCCCTCCTAAAGGAAGAAACAAAGGCAAGAGTAAGATGATAGAATCCAACGGTATCAGGAAGGAAAATATGGTTGAACAAATAGAGGCCGCTGACGGCCGGGGTATTCAGGTCCTGAATGAAAACATGTCACCACTTGAACAAAAATTGCTGAAGTTCCAAGAAGAACTCGACCAGGTCCGGAATCTGGCCAACCTGTCATATTCCCTCAACATCCCAGACGTAAATGTCCCAAACACTCAAAACCATATACCTCCAGAAAATATCCCAAGACAATAGAATCATCCCGCACTTCACCATCACGCCACTCCGCCAAAGAACCAAAATCTCCCGGCATAGTGCAATGCTTGCCACACTTCAAACAACACTCCATTACTTATCCCAGAACCTCAGAACCCCACAAAGGACCATTTCCACAATCCCATCTATGTGGAAACCATGACCCATTCCACTCCACCTATCCCATACCCATTCGAGTTTGATGAAAAGGACCTGCTCATCAAGAATCTGGCTGAGGAACTAAGGAAGCTGACCAACCGAGTTCAGGGTGTTGAAGGAACCAAGGGAATCTAATGGTTGAATTATGAAGACCTTTGTATAAAAACTGATGTCGAACTGCCCGAGGGGTACAAACCTCCAAAGTTCGAAATATTTGATGGTACTGGTGATCCAAGAATCCATCTGAGGACCTATTGTGACAAGTTGGTTGGCGTTGGGAAGGATGAAAGAATCCGCATGAAGCTGTTCATGAGGAGTTTGAAGGGAGACGCATTGTCTTGGTACATCAGCCAAGACCCCAAGAAATGGTCAAACTAGGTAAGTATGACAACTGACTTTATGGACAGGTTTAGATTCAACACAAAGAACGCACCAGATGTGTTCTACATCCAAAATCTAAATAAGAAACCCATAGAAACCTTTCGTGAGTATGCTACTCGCTGGAGGTCCGAGGCCGCTAAAGTCAAACCTGCTCTAGAGGAAGAGTAGATGAACAAGTTCTTTGTCCGAGCCCAGGACCCGCAGTATTATGAACGATTGATGATGGTTGAGGGCCACAAGTTCTCCAACATCATCAAATTGGGTGAACGGATTGAAGAAGGTATCAAGAGCGGTATGGTTAAAAGAACAGTTACTATCAAGAACAGTTACAAGATTTTCTAGATAAGGGTTTCATAATACCTAGTGTCTCGCCTTGGGGTGCACCGGTTTTGTTTGTAAATAAGAAAGATGGGTCAATGAGAATGTGCATAGACTACAGGCAGCTGAATAAAGTTACTATCAAGAATAAATATCCATTGCCGAGGATTGATGACCTAGTTGATCCGCTTTAGGGTGATAGAGTGTTTTCGATAATTTATTTGAGGTCAAGCTACCATCAACTGAAGATTAGGACGTCCGATATCCCTAAAACAACCTTTCATACGAGGTATGGGCACTATGAATTTTTGGTTATGTCTTTTGGGCTGACTAATGCTCCATCAGCCTTTATGGACTTAATGAATTGGGTTTTCAAGCCACATCTGGACTCTTTTGTGATCATGTTGATTGATGACATTCTTATATACTCCCCGCAGCCGAGAAGAGAATGAGCAACATCTCCGTATAGCACTCCATACTTTGAGGGATAAATCAGTTGTATGCTAAGTTTTCTAAATGTGAGTTCTGGTTAGATTCAGTAGACTTTTTGGGTCATATCGTATCAGCTGAGGGTATTCAAGTTGATCCTAAGAAGATAAAGGCAGTCAAGAACTGGCCTAGACCTACCACAGTCACGGAGATTAGGAGTTTCTTGGGTTTGGCCAGTTACTACCGTCGTTTTGTGGAGGAGTTTTCATCCATAGCAGCCCCAATGACTAAATTGACTCAGAAAGGTGCCCCATTTACATGGTCATATGAGTGCGAGACGAGCTTTCAGAAACTCAACACAGCCTTGACTTCAGCACCGATGTTGGTGTTACCATTAGATTCGGGTTCTTTCACTGTGTATTGTGATGCTTCTTGAGTTGGCCTTGGAGCAGTGTTGATGCATGATGGCAAGGTGATTGCGTATGCGTCTCGTCAGTTGAAAGTCCATGAGAAGAATTACCTGTTCATGATTTAGAGTTGGCAGCTATTGTGCATGCTTTGAAAATTTGGAGGCATTAGCTTTATGGCGTGCCGTCTGAAATTTTTACTGACCATCGCAGCCTCCAGTACTTATTCAAGCAGAAAGATCTAAATTTGAGGCAGCGGAGGTGGTTAGAGTTGTTAAAATATTATGATGTCACTATCTTGTATCACCCGGGGAAGGCCAATGTGGCGACCGATGCATTGAGTAGAAAGGCGGTGAGTATGGGCAGTCTTGCATATATCCCAGTTGGCAATAGACCGTTGGCTACAGACATCCAGACTGGGCTAATCAGTTCGTGATGTTGGATATTTCTCCCAGTAGTGTCCTAGCCTATACTGTCGCTTGGTCTTCTCTAATTGATCGTATCCGAGAGCGGTAGGATGATGACCCACATTTGGAAGTCCTTAGGGACACGGTTCGGCACGGCGATGCCAAGCAGGTTACAGTTGGAGATGATGGCGTTTTGAGGATGCAAGGTAGGTTGTGTGTGCCTAATATAGATGGCCTCTGTGAATTGATCCTTAAGGAGGCTCACAACTCCAAGTATTCTATTCACCCAGGTGAAACAAAAATGTACCAAGATTTGAAACAACATTATTGGTGGAGAAGGATGAAAAAGGACATTGTGGCTTATGTGGCTCGTTGCTTAAATTGTCAGCAGGTAAAATATGAGCATCAGAGACCTGGTAGTTTGCTTCAGCAGATAGAGATTCCTGAGTGGAAGTGGAGCGTATCACTATGGACTTCGTTGTTGGGCTCCCACGGACCTAGAGGAAAATCGATGCGGTTTGGGTTATTGTGGACAGGCTGACTAAGTCCGCACGCTTCATTCCTGTGGCTAGTACTTATACTTCAGAGCGGTTGGATGAGTTGTATATTCCGGGGATTGTTCGCCTTCATGGGGTGCCCGTGTCTATCATTTCTGATCGGGGTACGCAGTTTACTTCACACTTTTGGAGGGCAGTTCAGCGTGAGTTGGGTACCCGAGTAGAGTTGAGTACATCATTTCACCCTCAGACTGACGGGCAGTCCGAGCGTACCATTCAGATATTGGAGGACATGCTCCGCGCTTGTGTTATTGATTTTGGAGGTTCATGGGATCAGTTCTTACCGTTAGAGGAGTTTACTTATAATAATAGTTACCAGTCGAGCATTCGCATGGCTCCTTATGAAGCATTATATGGTAGACGGTGCAGATCGCCAGTTGGATGGTTCGAGCCAGGAGAGGCTCGGTTGTTGGGTACCGACTTAGTTCAGGAGGCCTTAGATAAGGTCAAGATTATTCAGGAGAGACTTCGTGCAACTCAGTCTAGACAAAAGTCTTATGCCGATCGTAAGGTTCGTGATGTAGCATTCATGGTTGGAGAGAGGGTATTGCTTCGTGTGTCGCCCATGAAGGGTGTTATGAGGTTTGGGAAGAAGGGCAAGTTGAGCCCTAGGTATATCGGGCCGTTTGAGATTCTTGATAAGGTGGGGGAGGTAGCTTACAGACTTGCATTGCCTCCAGGGTTATCCTCAGTTCATCCGGTATTCCATGTGTCTATGCTCCGGAAATATCATGGTGACCCGTCCCACGTGTTAGATTTCAGCTCTGTCCAGTTGGACAAAGACTTGACTTATGAGGAGAAGCTGGTAGCTATTTTAGACCGGAAGGTTCGCCAATTGAGATCTAAAAGTTTTCTTTCAGTCCAAGTCGGACATGCAGAGTAAATACTCACACTTGTTCGCCACTTCAGGTAATTTTCTATGTCCGTTCGAGGACGAACGTGTGTTTTAGATGTGGAGATTGTGATGACCCAAAGGGTCATTTTATAAAATTAGACTCCGCTCCATGCAAAATAACCATAAAAAGAATAAAATGAAATACCTCGATTTGCGTGCGCAGTCCAGGCGTTAATTCGAAAAGCTTTTATGTAAAAATATGAGAAATAGTGATTTTAGAATTTAAATTTGATAAAAGTTGACTTTGGTCAACATTTTGAGTAAACGGACCCGGATCTGTGTTCCGACAATCCCGGGAGGTCCGCAGTAAAATATGGGACTCAGGCGTATGCCCGGAAATGAATTCCGAGGTCCCAAGCCTTAGAAATCAATTTTTGAAAGAAATTATTTTGCTGAAATATTCATGAATTAAAGAAATAAAATAATGCTAAAAATCATTGGTATCGGGTCCGTATTTTGGTTCTGGAGACCGGTACAACTTTGTTATGATATTTAGAGGTTAACTGTGAAATTTGGTGAAATACAGAGTTCGTTTGACGTGATTCGGACATCCGGTTGAGAAATTATGAACTTTAAGAGTTTTTGTTGAAAATGATGAGTTTTGAGGTGTAATTCATAGATTTACATGTTATTTTCATGAATTTATCGCACGAGCAAGTCCGTATGATATTTTTAGACTTGCGTTCATGATTTGTTTAGAGCCCCGAGGGCTCGGGTGAGTTTCGGATAGGCCACAGGGTGTTTTACAGTTGAAATAGACTGCTGGTTTTTCCTTTTTCTGGTGTCCAGGTAATTGTGCTATGCGATCGCATAGGCATGATTGCGATCGCATAGAGTAATCTCAAAGGGGCCCAAATTTTTGCTTGTGCGAACGCAGCACTATGCGTGCAATTGCGGAGCACAATTTGGGCTCTACTGTGCGAACACACACTATACAGTGCAAACACACTGCTTTAAATTTTGGCCTGAGGGAGGGAAATCCAATACCATGTGCGATCTCACCCCTCCCCCTGCGAACGCACTGCTTAAAATCCAATACCCTGTGCGATCGCACCTCTTTATCCGTGATCGCACAGTTGCCCAGCCCAGCTATTATAAATATCTTTTAAAAACCGGGCAGACCTTCTTCTTCACCAAAATTTCGAGGTTTTCAGCCCTAAAAATGATTTTCTTCAATAATCTTCATCCCCAAGTCATAGGTAATCAATTCCAAACTTTGTTCTTTCAATTCTTTACTATTTTGCATCACTTTTAAAACAAAAACAAAGAATTTTCATGGTAAAAATATAGGATTTGGGTAGAATTAGGGAGTTTGTAAAAATCAAAATTTTATATTAAATTAAGGTCGGATTTCAAAACTAATAGCATATTTGGGTTCGTGGGTGAATGGGTAATCGTAAATTGGTCCGAACCCCGAGTTTAGACCAAACGGGCCCGGGGTCGGGTTTTCACTTTTTTTGAGAAAAGCTTAGGAAAAATTATATTTTCAATAAAGTTAGTTCCTTTAGCATTAGTTAATGATATTAAGTTAATTTTGATTAGATTCGAGCAAGTTAGAGGTGAATTCAAAAGGAAAAGCAATAATAAAGCAGTGAGTGGCCTGCGGAATTGAGGTAAGTGTTTGGCCTAACTTTAGCCTGAGGGAATAGGACTCCCCACTTGTTTGTTATGTGAATTTCATGGGTATGGTGTATAGGTGTGGTGACGAGTATCTATGCACCACCCCAAGTGTTTGCTAAAATATGATCCCCTTTCCCGTTTCCCACTTTTTGATTATTGTCTTAACTGTTACATGTTCATTATTGTTTCTATGACTATTTGGGCTTGTTGAATTGTTGTTAGTATTGTAGTGACTATTTAGAAAGAGTATTGGTTGTTTGAACTAGTTTCCTCGTGATATAAATATGGCTGAGAGGTTTGGTATTGTTTTATGGAATAAATGCATATATTTTGATATTCTTGCTGGTCTCTTGGTTGAGAGGTAATTGATGAAGTCATGTGAAAAATGCAGTTTATTATTTATAATTGTTGAAATAAAAGTATTGTGAAAGGCTTGGCCTGATTTGTGAAAATTTTGAATAAACTGATATGATATGTCTGGTGGGAGCGGGTTGCACGCCGCAACAAGGAGTGATAAGGGAGGACATGTGAGATCGGGTTGCACGCCGCAACAGGAGTAATAAGGGAGATATTTTAGGGAGGAGCAATAAGGGAGGACAGGTGGGAGCGGGTTGCACGCCGCAACAAGGAGTGATAAGGGAGGATATTTACATTTATATTTTACTGATTTTTCAAGAAAAAGAGAATCAAAGTTTTGAAAAGCTAAAATGTTTATTTTACTACTCTTTAAATATTTTAGTACTATTTTTATTTAAAGTTAAAGTTTGGAACTCTGAAGAGATATTTGAGAATTGGTTATAGCTGAGTTATTTTATTTTATTTGGTTGCAACACTTAATTATCTATTTGTTTAGATTTCTTTCTTGCTCATTATTTATTGTTGTTAAAGATTATATTGTTGAAGCCCGACTTAGTCTTGTCACTACTTAGCCGAAGTTAGGCTCGGCACTTACTCAGTACACGGGGTCCGTTGTACTGATACTACACTCTGTGCTCTTTTTGCACAGATCCAAGTACCATTCAGCAATGGAGGATTCTAGGACGATCATCCGATTTCGTTCGGAGACACGAGGTACATCTGCCGACGTTCACAGATATCCGAGAGTCTTCTCCTATATTTACATACACTGTTTTATATCATTCAGAACAGTTACACTATTTCTTTCAGATATTATTTGTAGTATTCTTTAGTCGTTTGTGGATTGTGACACCAGACCCTGGGGTAGTTTTAGAGTTATTTATATAATTAGTTCGTGGTTCATTTTATTTAATTGGTTATTATTTTTATTTTATTTTAATATCGTTGGGAATTATTTTTAATTAAGTTTATCTTGAATTTATTTATTTATGCTTAAGAAATTAATTAAGGAAAATTAGTTAATCGACTTCTAACATTGGCTTGCCTAGCAGGTGTGGTGTTAGGCACCATCACGATCACTAAGGTTGGGAATTTGGGTCGTGACACCTGTGGAGGTAATTTTGAGCCTCTTGTATGCTCCTATGTGTTTCTCATTTGTTGCAGTCCTAAGTGTTTTTACCCGTCTCTTTAGAATTTTACCTTTAAACCTGAGGGTCCGTCTAGTACCTCCCTTTAGGATAGTAGTCCTAATCTCCTACGAGACTGATAGGATGGGATGAGTAATAGCACGCAATAGAGTTCGTGATTAACACGCGCTTTAATTACCTTCACGGGGCGGGAAAGGGTAGAATATGGATATGATGACCGATGCGCTAATACCGCGTGTAGCCCCTCTTCGAAGAGTGTCATACTAGGTATTGCATTGATGTGATGCATATTATTACAAACCTAGGATATCCCTTATTTTAAATGTTAGATTATAACTCTTTTTTTTAAAACTTAGCCATTTTATAATTGTTTTCCAAACAGTTGCATGCTTAATATGTAAATCTCCTCTTATTTGAACCTTTATGTGATGACCCAAAAGGAAGTCGTCTTATGTGAATCTAATTATGACTGTGTTTCGAGGCCCCGAAAGCCTCCGTTAATCTCA
>ML247203.1:0-15284 GCA_005239495.1 Nicotiana undulata | reverse complement strand
TTAATATGAAGTTTCTACTTGAATTCATAGCATTAATTGGATAGTTCATCAAATTCCCAAAAATCCCATCTACTACTTAAAACCTAGATTTTTCTAAGATTTAGTAGTTAATCCCCTTGACAATTCATGAATTAAACTAGTAAAATAGAGTGAAATTACTTACCTCTACTGGAAGTGGGTCGAGGAATGGTTTCTCAAGCTCTTAGGACCCTTCAATGGAGGTTGGAATGGGTGTAAATGAAGGAAACCAGAGTTTTGACACTTAAATACAGGCTGCCTACAGGGGTTTCCGCACCTGCGACCCTAGGACCGCACCTGCGAAGAAATGGCCGCACCTGCGGAAAAGGGCCGGGGGAGATGGGTTCGCACCTGCGGAGTTGGGGGCCGCACCTGCGGTCCCGCACCTGTATAAAAAGAATCGCACCTGCAGAACCTCCGCACCTGCGAGGCTGGGACCGCAGGAGCGGTCCCGCACCTGCGACTGGGAAACCGCACCTGCGGTCACACCAGCAACAGCTGCACCAACATTTGTTTTAGCTGATTTTTAGCCCCATTGGGGGTCCGGGAGGCACCTGGGCCCACCCGAGCCCCTGTCCAAAAATACCAACAAGTCCCAAATCATTATACGGACTTGCTCGAGTCCACAGAACACATAAAACAACGCTAAAACTGAAAATCACACCCCAAAAACCCCTAAAACCATAACTTAAGAAACTTCCAGTTCTTGAATTCTATAAACATGCACTGGACCGACCTATACGACTCAGAATGACATCAAATTTTGCGGACAAGCCATAAATGACATAACAAAATCATTCCCGGTCTTGAAATCACATTCGAACCTGGATAACATATAATCATGCTCCAAACCAAATTTCAGATTCTATGAAAATCGTCAAAACTTCCTTAACTCTCAATTTCCCATTTTTTATCCGAAACCCGTAAAATCAAGTCCGTTCATTACCAAATTTAACAGATAACTTAAATAACACATATTGAACCTGTTCCGGGCTCCGGAACCATAATATGGGCCCGACAATATAGGTTTCACATCGAGGTTCATGTCTCAGACTTGGGTCCTCGGAATTCGATTCCGGGCATACGCCCAAGTCCCATATTTTCCTACGAAC
Organism: Nicotiana undulata; assembly: GCA_005239495.1. NCBI lineage: Eukaryota > Viridiplantae > Streptophyta > Magnoliopsida > Solanales > Solanaceae > Nicotiana > Nicotiana undulata. The sequence continues at coordinate 14,154 of ML247203.1, read as the reverse complement.
CCTCCAGGACCATCAAATCATGGGTCCGGGTCCGTTTATAAAAAATGTTGACCAAAGTCAACTTTAATCAATTAATTATTATAAATTCAACTCTTTATCAAGTTTCCACATAAAAGCTTCCCGGCTACGCTCCCGGGCTGCGTACACACATCGAGGTGCGATTAACGGAGGCTTTCAGGCCTCGGAACACCGTTTTTGCTAAATTTACACAGGATGACCTTTTGGGTCATCACAATTGTATCCCCTTCAATGAAATGTAATGCTATCGGTGTTAATATGATATATTTCTAATGGAAGGTCCTTTTGATATGCAAATGATTTTAAATGAACACCCAATATTTTTCAATAGTTGCGTAGTATTTGCTCTTTATGATTTTCCAAATATAAAAGAGTTGCGATTAAGAACAATCAATTTGTGCCAAATAAAATCTACTTATTCCTAAGTGATTCTATTAAACAAGGTTTAACGCTTTGAGTTTTTGATATTTACTTCTACCAAACCCTAACCCACTTTTCCAAGTAAAGAAAGAGTATAATGACACTTGTTAATGTTTGCAACCACCAACAATAAATGAAGAATGGGAAATAAATATATATCAACCAACCATTATATGTATATTCAATGGTAAAGACCCATTAACATTACACCCATTTAGGGTCCACAACCTTAGTATTTAAAACTAGCCACTCATGCTAAAAGACAAAAGATAATAATATTTAATGTCGTAATGCTTACAAAAGTGCAAGATTCTTCCTTCTAAAGCTTCCAAAAAAAAATGGACTATTCAGTGCCTTGTATTGTAGCTTCTTTTTCAGACAAGATGCCCCCACAAAACCCTAATAAATCTATTTATAGTGAGCTAAAATTCAGGGCCAATTTTGGACAAGATTTCCCCTGCAGACACATTATGCGACCGCATATCTCTCGCATAACAGGTATGCGATCCGTATATTCCTCAAGTCCTTCGCAAATCTTCAGATCCAAGTTCCAGTTCCCCATCGCAGAAAAGGTATGCGATTCGCATTGTTGATATGCGACTGCATTTTTCTATCGCATAACTGTGATAGCAGCGTCTACTACAATTCTCCGATATGCGGATCGCAAACATGTTATGCGGTCACATAATGGACCGCATAATCTCCACTTCATATAGCCAAATGGACTGTTTCAATCTGCGGTTGCCCCTCGGGATTTGCGGTCCGTATGTGAGTTCTGCGGTCCACATTTGAGTTATGCGGCCGCATTCTTGTCTTCTTTTTGCTCTTTTGCGGCTCTTTGTTTTGATTTCCATGTCTTCGGGTCCTCAAGCCTCATGTACTGCGAAACATTAAATCTTCATAAGAATTAACGAATAAATGCATTTAAAACGAGCTAAAATCTAAGTAATTGGTATTAAATGTGCCAAAATTCAACGGTACATCAACACCCCAAACTTAAATTCTTGCTTGTCCTCAAGCAACTAAAACAACATTATCCTATCCTAGACTTTTACTGACGATGTGAAACAGTAGTGACCATGGATGGTTTTAATCGTCAATTTACAAGCATGTAATTTCATTTATTTACCCTTCCCGGACAACCATTATTATTTACATAGAAGCTGGTCAAACTTTGAACTTTGATCCTCGACCAAATTGACAAAATGTTACTCTCGGCTAAGTGCACTTGCATTCGACTTCAAGAACTTAACTTCTGTTAAACCTTGCAGTTCATGTTCCCTCACAAGAAAGAAGGTCCCATAATCACCATATTTATAGAGACAACACGGGGGACAGATTTACAAAGACACTCACTCTCACAAGGAATTTCAAGTGTTACAACATATCATGCCATAAGCCGGCCCTTATTTTAATTCGCCGCCTATTCAAAAACATTCGATTGGAGATCCCATAAGGACTTTTTAAGATTGTAATGTAGGTTTAGGGAAGGGTTGGATAAGCATTTGGGATCCAAGTGACTACACCCTCCTTGAACACTACTCACATTTGGCTTTCTTTTTGCACTTTGTTTCTTTTCAAACCTAATAGCCTTCTAGTTATCGACATAGAACCACCTTGAATACCTCTCTAATTTTATTCAAGACTCCACATTTATATACATACATATATCTCCATTTTGTTTTTGTTTTTTATACCACTATTTATTTCCGTGGAGCTTGAATAATTTCATATAAATACTTTGAGGTTTATGATCCTACACTCACTATACAACCTCACCAACTTCCAAGTTGACACCATACCCCCAACTTAGGCTTTTAGCCTCATTCTCAATGTTCAAGGAGGAATGGGTTCAAAAGAGGGAATTATTTTACAAAAAGGGAAAGGTTTGTAATGAGGTGGCCAAAGAAAAGGTTAAAGGCTCAAATGGGGTAACTAGTGATAATATCTATGCAATGATTAGCTTGAAAACCTAAAGGGTTTTTTCAAATAACACAAAGAATGCCTAAAGTCATCTCTCCAACCAAACATAATTATCATTAGCGTTGAAAGACCAACCGGGCAAGTTCTAGATGATAGAAGTAAACACAGGAATTATTTACACAAACACTAACACACATGGCACATGAACTGTTTGACTCAACATAGTTTTAGCCCTCAAGTGAACACCAAGCAACTCAAAACTTTCATCATATGATAAGTACAATTCTGAGTAAACATAAAGTCAACGAGCGAGCCTCAAGTTCACAAAAATGACTAACCATAAAATATTTTTTTTGTATATATATATATATATATATATATATATATATATATATATATATATATATATATATATATATATATATATATATATATATATATATATATATATATATCAACAACGGAAGGGTACAATTCATTTACAAACATGCATGCTTGAAACTATACAATCACACCAAACAGGTCAAAACGTTTCATACTATTGCCATGGTTCTACTATTACACCCTTGGAAAAGAACCCGACGAAGGAAAACCAAGAGGAACTCATTACTAACTACTAAGGGAGTTATGCATACAATTATATATTTTTTGTTTTTTTATCTACAACTATGTACACAAAGATTACAAAATAGCTATCCCAGCCCCAACTGAAGAGCATGCATTGTCCCCAATGCATAAGAAATTTAAAAACAGAGTGAGGGGCTCCCTGGGGCGCACTAAGCGCTATGGGAGTATGGAGCATGCTAAACTACGGTGGGGTCACCCACTGATGCTGAAGTTGTGGCTGATGGGATCTCAGCCTGAGGAGTGACCTCCACGGATGAAGTAGGGGTCTCCAACTGCCCTGATGATGGAGCGGGGGCCTAGGAGATACTATCCTCATCCGATGATGGTTTAGTGGTCGATGGATGGGCTTTGGCGACCATATCCGCTAGCGAGTGTGCAATTTCCTTCTATACATCTGCCTCTTCTTCCTCCTGTGCAGCTGTAGTAACGGCAACTTGCTTACCCTTGTCTTGAGGACCCTCATCCTCCTCTGACAGTGCATCTTCATCTGTCTCCTCATCATCTGTCTCCCCTTCTTTAGACTCTTTAGTATGTCCAGAATCTGCCTTAGAGGGAATATCAATGGGTGCAAGAGGAGCTGGAGTTTGGGAAGTCCCAGCAGTCTACGGCTCGGGAGATGTAATCAGTGTGGTGAAATCAAAGTCCAGTCTAGGAATGGACGTGCCAGCTCCCTGCTCACCTTCCTTTGGCATGAAGGAAGATAAGTCAAACTCCAGGTTCTGCATCTTTTGTAGCTCACCCTTAAGTGCATCTACATCTTTACGGAGCTGAGGCATGCCTCCAACCTCGCCCCGTTCAACTTTCTCTAGACGCCTCTCAATTTGCTTCAGGCGATCCTCATAAGATTGATGTTTCTGTTGAAGAGCCGTCACTGAGGATTGGACGGGAAGCAATGCCTTCCGAATGATGGTTGGGATCTCGTTCATCAGCTGATCCACCTTAGTATTGGTGTGCTGAGTTAGGAGACCCAACTTAGAAAGAGCTGGCAGTAAGACTTGGGGTTGTGCAGGTGGTGGCCTGTGGAGTGGCTGTGGATGCAATTGTGGCCCGATGAGAGGCAGGTAGCTAGGGCTCTGGAATGTCTGTGTCTGCTGAGTGGGGGATCTGAATCTATGTAGGGGTAGCGTCTTCCTTTGAGTAATAATCATTATATCAATATCCATAAGGGCTTTCGCTGGCTTGTCATGTTGTGGCAATGGAGGCACTTCCGCAGCATTACAGAGAGTTGTGATCAAGCAAGGGAACGAGGGTGACGTGGATTTCTAGTACGCTCTGACCCCCAGTTCTCGGAAAATAATTTCACCCACATCTATTTTGATACCAGTCATGATGAACGCAATCAGAGTTGCTTTCTTAATGTTGATATCTGTTTCATTTCTGGACGGTATCAGACGAGAAGTGACAAAGCTGAGCCAGTAGCGACCCTCCCGTGTGAGATCTTCTTTGTATATTTTATGGTTAGGGTCAATCTAGGCTGGGGTCCCCTTTGCTATCACAGAAGCTATCCAAGCACGCTCATTGTCCTTATTGGCTACTTTGGCATCACATTCATCTATGACCGGACTCCAGTCCTCAAAGTACAAGTCATTGATGGTTCCCTTATCACATAACACCTGCTTTCCTCAAACCAGAACTGTTTTGCTAAAGACCTTGTTTCTTTTGTGCTCAGCTGTCCTTGAGGCCCCATATGAAGCATAAACTTCCCTCACAATTGTCTCATTGTACTCCTCAGGGACCTCCGTGAAGAATTCCTACCTCCTCTCCTTGATGTTCTCTAGGATGTGAGGATAGTGTTCCTTCAACCCGTTCAGGCTCAATTGTTTTTCTTCTAGGATATTTCGCTTTGTAAACCCTTTTTTGTACAGACTAATAGAACCTGTGACCCCAAACCGGAGTTGTAGATCCTCCTCCTTTTTCCTTCTTGACTCAGCCTGCAAGTCGACTAACGATAAGGTATCTAATTGTGCCCCCTCCTCATTAGACTAGGAGGTGTGCTAAGCAGCAATGTGGGTGGTTTCCGGTCGTGGACGTTTTGTCTATTGTGAATGGTGGCCAGCAGTGGCCCTTTTCTGTCAACGAGCAGATGGGGATTGTTTTGCAATAGCCTTTTTTGGTGCCATTTCTGCAAAGAAACAATGCATGAGCGATGGGCATAACATATAAAGCAAAAGACCAAACATTGGCAAAAGAAACATATTATGCGATGGGTTATGCGGTCGCATAACCACTATGCGGACCGCAAACCCGTCGCATAATCACATTATCTTAGAAGAGAATCAATTATGCGATAGGTTATGCGATCGCATAACCACTATGCGGACCACATACCTGTGGCATAATTGTATACTAATGAGGCCCAAGAATTATGCGATCGCAAAACCCATCGCAACACGGGTTATGCGATCGCAAACTTGTCGCAAATTGACCTATAAATAGCCCTTAAACTGTTCTTGTTTGCAGTTGCTTTGCGGTCCGCATAACACATATGCGATCGCATAAGCCACCGCATAATCCCATTTCACCAGGCCACCTAGGGTTACTATGGGATGACTTTGCGCACCACAAACCATTTATGCGGGTCACAAAAGTCATCTCCCTCATAGAATTTGACCTACCTCTAACCATATTTACCACCTAATGCATGAATTAAACCTCGATTTACCCTCACAGACCTCAACCCAGACGTTTCAGACTTCAACAAGAAATAACGGGTCCAAACTATAAACAAAAGGAAAAGAAAAAAAAGAAACAAAAAAATAAAAAAAATAAAAGAAGAGAACAGAAAAAGAAGGGACGATAAAGCACATACCAGATGTAGAAAAAAGGTAGAAAACGAGGTTTGAAATGTAAGCACACGGGGTTTCGTCTGATCGATCCTTTTTCTTGTTTCAAAATTCATTTTAGCCTTACTCTTTTTTTTTGTGTTTTTTTTGTTTGTTTTGTTTTGTGAGAGTGCGAGTGCTTGTGTTCAAGTGAGAGGAGTTGTGTGAAGAAGATTAGGGCTTTTTAGCTGGTAAGGATGTTGTGGACAAGTGACCGCATAACAAGTTATGCGACCGCATAAGTGTATGCAGTAGTTTCAGGATGGGTCAGTTACCTCATAGTTGCGATGCATTATGCGGTCGCATAAGCGATATGCGGGCCGCATAATGTGAATTCTCACCTCATTCTTGCAATCCAAATTCCTCAATTTTCTAACCATGTTTGCGACAACTATGCGGTCCGCATAGTCATTATGCGATCACATAGTTGCTGCAAACTCTCCTGAGTGATTTTTCTTCAACTTCCTCAGTATTTTTGCCCTATTTCATGGTATTTTGGACCACCTGCACTCTAAAAAACACGTCAACTAGATCAATCTAATCTACATAAACAAGAATTAAAATAAGAAGCCAAAAAATAATGTCACCACACATGGGTTGCCTCCCACGAAGCACTTGATTTAACATCGCGGCACGACGAAGTTGGCCCCTTTTTGGGCTTACTCAGTGGTGGGGGATGGACCATCTTTGAAAGAAAATTGCTCCACCAAGTGCTTGTCTCCAGTTGTGCCCAAGTAATGCTTAACCGCTGGCCATTCACTTTGAAAGTTCGGAACCCATCCTCCGACTCTAATTCAACAGCTCCAAAAGGAGACACATTTACCACTTTGAAAGGGCCAGACCATTTAGATTTGAGTTTGCCCGGAAATAACTTGAGTCTTGAATTGAAAAGCAAGACCAAGTCACCCAATTTGAACTGCCGCTTGAAGATCTTCTTTTTATGGACAAACTTCATTCTTTACTTGTACATGAATGCACTCTCATAGGCATGGAAACGAAATTCTTCCATTTCGCTGAGTTGTGTCAATCTCAGATTGGCTGCCTCGGCCCAGTCAAGATTCAACTTTTTCAAATCCCACATGGCTTTGTGTTCCATATCTACGGGTAAATGACATGCCTTACCAAAGACTAACTGGTATGATGAAGTGCCAATAGGAGTCTTGAACGCCGTGCGATATGCCCACAACACATCATCTAGCTTTCTTGACCAGTCGGTCCTGTTTGCATTGACAGTTTTGGCAAGAATGTTCTTAATCTCCCTATTGGAGACTTCAACTTGGCCACTCGACCAAGGATGATAAGGTGTGGCCACCTTGGGCTTTACGCCATATTTCTCGAGTAGCCCGGTGAAAGCCTTGTTACAAAAATAAGATCGACCATCGTTAAGAATGGCTCTAGGAGTGCCAAACCGTGTGAATATGATTTTCTGCAAAAATGCGATCACACTCCTCGCCTCATTGTTTGGCAAGGTGATTGCCTCAACACACTTGGACACATAGTCAATTGTCTCTAAGATATACTTCATGCCATAAGAGCTCACAATGGGACCCATAAAATCAATCCCCCACACGTCAAAGATTTCGACCTCTATCACAAAATTCATAGGCATCTCATGCCTCTTAGAGATTGACCCTTGCCTTTGAAATTGATCACAAGCTTTGACCGTTTGATTCATTTCATGGTAGATCGACGACCAATAATAGCCACACTCAAATATCTTTGCTGCCGTTCGATTTCCTCCATGATGACCTCCAACTGGCGAGTCATGGCATGCCTTGAGAATTGGCATAACCTCATCTTTCGGAACACACTGCCGAATGATGTTGTCAGCACAAATAAGAAACAAGAAGGGCTCCTCCCAATAGTATTGCCTACACTCCCGCAAGAACTTCTTCTTTTGATAAGTCTCCAATTCGTCGGGAATAAGGTTGCTAACCAAATAGTTAGCAATATCGGCATACCAAGGGGTGGATGAATAAGACAATGCCAATATGTGCTCATCTGGAAAAGAATCATTGATATCAAGATTCTCCTTTGGTCTTCCATCTTCTTCAAACCTAGATAAATGATCTGCAACTTGACTTTCTGTGCCTTTGCGACCTTGACCTCAAAGTTGAATTCTTGCAATAAAAGGACCCACCGAATTAATCTTGGCTTGGCATCCTTCTTCGCCAAAAGATAGAGAAGAGTAGCATGATTAGTTTAAAATACCACCTTGGACCCCAACAAATAGGCTCGAAATTTCTCAAAGGCATAGACAATGGCAAGAAGTTCTTGCTCAGTCACAGTATAATTCATTTGAGCCCCATTGAGAGTCTTGCTTGAGTAGTAGATAGGATGAAGAACTTAGTTATGCCTTTGACCAAGCACCGCTCCAATAGCTACACCACTGGCGTCACACATGAGTTCAAATGGAAGGGACCAATCTGGTGTGACGATAATGGGTGCCGTGGTGAGCTTCTCTTTCAATTCTTCAAATTCTTTACGGCACTTCTCATCAAATACAAATTTGGCATCTTTTTCAAGGATCTTGCACATGGGATTTTCAATTTTTGAGAAGTCCTTGATAAAACGCCTATAGAAGCCAGCGTGCCCCAAAACGCTTCGGACACCTTTCACTGAAGTAGGTGGAAGAAGTTTGGAGATGATTTCAATTTTGGCTCGGTCAACCTATATGCCATGTTTAGAAATTTTCTTGCCCAAGACAATGCCCTAATCCACCATGAAGTGGCATTTCTCCCAATTTAGCACAAGGTTTGTTTCCTCACACCTTTTGAGCACTTGTCTAAGGTTGTCAAGGAAATGATCAAAGGAGTCACCTACCACCAAGAAGTCATCCATGAACACTTCTAAGAAATCCTCCACCATGTCCGAGAATATAGACATCATGCACCTTTAGAAAGTAGCTGGAGCATTGCATAATCGGCTAAAAGCAAAAGTCTCATATGGGCATGTGAAAGTTGTTTTCTCTTGATCCTCCAATGCAATGTTGATTTGGTTATAGCCTGAGTATCCATTAAGGAAGCAATAAAATGACCTTCCCGCTAGCCGATCAAGCATTTGATCAATAAAAGGCATAGGGAAATGGTCTTTGCATGTGGCACTGTTAAGCTTCCGGTAATCCATACATACTCTCCATCCAATTACAGTCCTTGTGGAGATGAGCTCGTTCTTCTCGTTGTGGATCACGGTCATGCCTCCCTTCTTCGGCACACATTGCACCGGGATCACCCTAGAACTATCTGCGATGGGGTGTCCACCCCGGCATCCAACCACTTGATAATCTCTTTATTTACCACCTCTTGAATCGATGGATTCAATATCCTTTGGTGTTCCACATTAGGATTGCTTCCTTGCTCCAATTAGATTTTGTGCTCACAAATTTTGACAGGAATTCCTCGGATGTCCGCTATTGTCCATCCAATTTCTTGACGGTGTTCCTGCAAGACATTCAACAATTGACCTACCTACACATCATCCAACAAAGAAGAAACAATTACGGGTAAAGTATCATTGGAGCCAAGAAATTTATACCTCAAATGTGGTGGAAGTGGCTTGAGCTCAGGTTGTGGCGGCTCAATGAGGGAAGGCTTTGCGGGAGAAGTTGCTCTATTCTCTAAGTCAAGAGAGAGCTTCTTCGGTGCATAAGTGTAGGACCCACGTCCTTCTAATGCATTCACGACTTCCACATACCCCTCCATGTCCTCACCATCAAAATTTACCAATATTGCCGCCAATTCCTCACCGAGGCACTCTTCTTCCATCTTCATATCACTTGAATCCTCCACCTCATCAATAACATCAATGACAGAGATCCCTTCATATGCATTTGGCAACTTCATACCCTTACTAGCTTGGAAAGTGACCTCTTCATCATTAACTCGGAACTTTATTTCATTTTGTTCCGAGTCCATCAAAGCCCTTCTCGTAGAAAGGAATGACCTCCCCATTATGATAGGTATTTCTTTGTCAACAGCACAGTCAAGGATCACAAAGTTGGCCGGGAGAAGGAACTTTCCCACTTTCACTAGGACATCATCAACAATTCCCACGGGTCTCTTGATTGAATGACCGGCCATTTGAAATCTCATACTTGTAGGTCTTGGAAAGCCCAATCCCTCTTTCTTGTAAATAGCAAGAGGAATCAAGTTAATGCTAGCCCCATTGTCACAAAGCGCCCTTGCAAAATCTCGCAAGCCAATAGTACATGGGATGGTGAATTCTCCCGGATCTTCTTTCTTCTCAACGGTTGCTGTTGCAATAATAGAACTAACCCGATGAGTCATACTTGTCGCGCCCCCCTTTTTCCTCGCGGAAATCGGGATTTCGACATTTGGTTGAGATAACTCGTTCCTTTTGGGAAAGGGGTTTTTTGCATTTTGAAGAGTCGCTACTAACGATTTTTGAGGTGCGTTAGGGCACCTGGGGGGCTTTTTCTATAACTACGTTTGGTAACCAGAGATAGGGTAAGGGCTTGAAATTATCCTAAGGGAAAGGTGTTAGGCACCCCTCAGGATCCACAAGTGTGGTTCCCGGCCAAACAACTTTATTGTGAATTTGTACAATTTTAGCAAACAAACAAGTAGGGCTCAAATAATAAGGGTTTTAAGTCTTAAGTACACAGATGTTTGAAAACAATTAATAAAAAAAAGGTCAGATTTTGAAAGGAGTTATAGTATAAGCATACTTTTGAAAAGCAAAGGATATCCTAGTTTTTACAATATGGATCACCTCAATGCAATACCCGGTATGAAACTCCTCAAAGAGGGGCTACACGTGGTATTAGCGCACCGGTCATCATGTCCATATTCTACCCTTCCCATCCCGTGAAGGTAACTAAAGCGCGTGTGGGTCACGAAATCTATTGCATGTTGTTACCCGTCCCTTTCCTATTAGTCCTGGAGGATTTTAGGATTTCTATCCTATAAGGGAGGTTTCTAGGTAGACCCTCAGGTTTTAAAGGTAAAAATGCTTGGGCGACATATAATAAACAAGTAGGACTTGCAAATAAGGGGAGAGCATGGAAATCAGTAAAAGGCTCACATATACCTCCACACACATTGCACATAAACAACATGCCTCATACACAAATTAAAGTCCAGATTCAGTTCCTAAGCATGGTGGTAATAGCAGAATCAGATTTTATTACATAACTCAGAGAGGAAGTCCTAATCAGGCTTGCCTACTGATTTTGTTTTAACATGCTGATAGTTAACATAGTCACACAGAAAGATCTGGTTTTATTTCTTGTAGTTGGCTACCTAAGGCTTGCCTAGGTGTAAAATAACATGCAACAGTTGTACAGATTTGTTAATGATTCCAGATTGTTAAGCCTGATAGCATGCATTTCTAGATGTTGCAAATATTTAGAGACTGATTGCCGGTTTGTTAGAAAAAGAAGACTGTTTTATGCGTTTATAATTAGTTTTAGGCATAGAATGAGATCCTAAAGAACATAATATCTAATATGCGTATACAAAGATGCAGAATGGTTATATGCAGGATTCCTAGACAGGATCTTCTAAGGGCATAAAATCACAATACCTGAACATACTTTCAGGAGATGCCACAAATATGAGAATGAGTGGTTTAATAGCAGATTGTTATCCTAGGCAGGATTTCTAGGTGTACCACAGGATTATAGCGTTATTAAAACAATGGTTGGTGACAAGCTTATGCCAAACGTTTAATCCTGGAGCATGATTTCTAAGTGATAGATTATAATACCATAATAAGATGCTGAAACAGTAAGCATGAAACCTAAGAAACATGATGTCTAATGCATGATACATGAGCCCTACACATGATTTTTCTATTGCGCAGGTAAAGGAATAAAGACCTAAAACATGATTTCTACCCTTTAGAAACTATAGCATGCATATTGCCTACAAGCCTCTGAATATGAATTACATAATTAAAAAATAGGAAAAAAAAGAAGAAGTTATCTATAGGGAGCCTTCAATAATAGGCCCAAATCTCCAGGCCCTCAATGCCAAGTGTTATTTCACAACCTTTCATAATCCGGGTGTGTCAGAGTTCCCTAAGGATCTCAGAGGATACTGGGCAGTGCTCACACCCAGATTTCATAGCCATGATGGAGTAAGTACAGTGTGGAAAGGCCAACTCTTGTGTGTGAAAGTTCAGAGGGAGCTCAAGGGTCCCAAGGCAATGCTCACACAAAAGGGGAAGATCCTAATATCTAAGAGTATAGTGAAAGTGCTCATAGTTTGAGGAATTTAAGAGAACAATTTTTGAAATAGTTGAAAGAGGAGAGACTTAGTAAAAAAAAAAAACAGCTTTTTATAACAAAGGTTTAACTGATGAAAATAGTTTTGGGAGAAGCACCAATCTCAATCAAAAGTGAAGCCATCATCACATAAAGGACCCAGGGTAGTCCAACAATCACAAACATGGGTGAGAGGGTTTGAGGGATAAATACAGAGCCTGTGTAGGCAGAAGCACACATAGACATATACAATCAGAAGTTCCCAAGGCTCAAGGGGGGGTAAGGGGTATAGCAAAGTGTTAGAACATATCAACACCAAACAATTGAACCATGATTGCACTAATGTATTAGTCACATGCATGGATATTCACATAAGTAATGGAGGTTAAGCAGACAGAGACATATTGGTCATCTATAATTAAGGTGAAACTAAACATCTAGAGGAGATTATAAACCCTAATTGCATTTTTGAAGAGCAAAACAGTAAATAAACGCATATCAGCAATACAAGGAATTGAACCAATAATAGAAACATGTTGGTTTGATGACTGAAGTCTAAATCAGAACATACCAGTATGAGGGAGAAAACAGTAACACCAAAGCAGAAGTTAAGACATGCACAATAATTAGCCTTGGCTGGTAGCTGGCTAATTCAGATCAGTAGCAAGTAGCACAGAAAAGAGAGAGAGCAAGTTTACTTGTGAGAGAGAGTGCACAGATTAGTTTGTGTCTGTGTGTTGAAAAATAAGAGGATCGGGTATATATAACTTTGAAAACTGTGGTAAATAAGGTGCAAATCAAAGTCAAGCAGTAATTAAAGGGATTCATAATCAATCAGTATCAGAGTAGTATGAGTACTTCCTTAATTAAGGGAGTCAACATCAAAGGTAAAGACAAGTGACCAAGCAAGGAAAGAAATCCATGGCTGGCATCTAACACATAAGGAAACATTTCAAACTAATACAAGTATATGGCAGTTAATTAGGCTAGGTACATAACATATTAATTAAGGAATGTTATAAGAATCAGTTTGATAGCATAATTAACTACGAAAAATAAGGCAGGGAATGATGGAAATCAGCAGGAAACCCTCAAGTGAGGTTAAAATTATAGGAAGTTAGCATCAATTAGGGAAAGTATCATGTATGACAAGAATACCACACATGAAGATAATTTCAGCATATATAACAAGTAATTAATCTAGGTCCAGCAAAATCTAATTAAGAATCGATTAAACAGTAGAATTAATCAAATAAGGCAAGTGAATAACTCATGGATCAAGATCAGCAATGTATTACCCTAGGAGATCAGTGAAGGACACTAATCCCAGGGAATCAAGGACTCAAATAAGGACAACATTAGCTAAAGGAAAATAACACGAATTAAATAGACAATATTCAAGAAATCTGAAACCCTAGTAATCACAGTAAAGTAAAATCATACGAAATTAGGGATTCATAGGTATTACAGGGTAAACATGGATGTAAGCAGGGAAAGCAAGAAAATCAGAGACATATATGAACTCCATAGGGTAAAGTTTCATATGAAAACATATTATCATAGACAAAAATCAGGAACTTAAGGTTTAGGACGAAAGATTAGGGTTTTTAAAAGAAGGGGTTATGAAACCCTAGTTTTGAGATGGAGAAACGTTTGGAATTAGTAAAGTTTTTTTGAAGAAAACATATAAAAACCTCATGATATACACAGATCCATGATAGATCTAAAAGAATCGGAGAGTTTTAAGAGTTAGGGTTTCAAAGAGAACCCAGAAAGGATAGCGAAAAACCTTAAAGCTTCACCGACTTTAGCCGGAGAGGTCATAGATCTTACTCAGACGGCCGGAGGTGGCCGAAAATGGCATGAGAACCCATGGGGTGAGTGAACCGCCTTCTGGTTCCTCTGAGGGCCTCAAGGTAGTGATACCCGACGTAGAAATGAAGCAAGGGCCAAGAGATGATGCGAGGCCATGGTTTTCGGCAGGGGAAGTGGCCGGAGGAGATGAACGGGCTTCATTGGAGAAGAGGAGACGAGGGAAGGTTCTAGAGAGAACCTGAGGGATAGAGAGAGAGAGAGAGAGAGAGTAGAGAGATGAATGAGGGGGTGTGAATGAGGGAC
>ML247200.1:0-42551 GCA_005239495.1 Nicotiana undulata | reverse complement strand
ATATATATATATATACCGTCTACACGCAAGGGAGTACATCATAATATAGTTGACTAGCCGTCCAGTAGTTGTGTTCAATCAAATACTGATCTTTCTAGTAATATCAAAATAAGTAGAATAATATTTATGACTTTTTCCATAAATAAAAAAAAGAACTCCTGAAAATATTATAGTAATCCATATATCTCTGCACGACAAGTACGAACAAGTACATGAACAAGTACGGACAACTACCACAATTTTTAAGTTTACAATTAACTTTTAATGCTGATTAATTCAAAGTAAAAGCAACTAAAAAATAAAAAAATGCACGAAAGGGCTCCATAGGAGCATCATCACCAGAATTATTGGTAACTTATTGTAATTGTTTTATTGTTTAAAATATTGTCAACAAGTATGATACACAAAATTTAAGTCAAATATATTCATTAGTACAATTTACACACACATAATATGTATAATAGCTCCCAGATATCCCGCATGTCTTTGGTGTGCTTCTTAATTACTCTCTCCGGTTCATAATAAGTGACAAATTTGCTTTTTTATTTTGGTCCAAAATAAATGTTAATTTATATAATCAAAAATGAATTTATTTTGTTTTTACAAAATTACCCTTACGTACATATTCCTACAAAGTTTTCTTAGTCCTCACATTAAATATTTAATTAAGGGTAATTTAATCATACCAGGTATTTTTGTATAAAATTTAATATTTTCTTAATAAGCGTGCCAAAAACAAATTGATCACTTATTGTGGACAGAAGGAAATAACACAGTAATAAACCCTTTCCGACCCCCAACAGATGATTTTAGTCGGAGGGTGGTATAACCTTTTGGCTATGAGTTAATCTAAACCTAAAACTTTTAAAACATACCAAATTCTCAACAAATATTAAATATTAAATTTTAATTTTAATAATATAATAAATTTATTGTAAAGTTGATTTCATTAAAATTTTAATTTTAAATCCGTCGAATTTAATGACAAGTGATAAAAACTTGTCGAGTTTTGACAATTATTGATTCCAAGTAACAACAGAAACTCAGGTGGGAAAGGACCAAAAGAATATCCTAGAAGAATGAAGGTGCCACGAAATTACACAAAATATTTAGTAATCGCCAGCCACGACTCGTGACTCACGACCTTCGACCTTTTTTTTAGAAGATGTCGTTTTTTGGTTGAGGTTAGAATGGACTCACGAATAATAGAAAATAGAAGAATAGAAAATGGAACGTCATTTAGCAGGGATAAAGCCGGAAATTTTTATAAGGGTGTCCAAACTTAAAAGAAGTAAAAATTCTTTCGACAAAAAGTGTTTAATTAATACTATACGTTATATACCTCTAAAACTTAATATTTTACCCATATACCTAGTGTAATTTTATAACAAAGAGTGATCAATTGACCGCCCTTACTAGAGTGTATCTTCGCCCCTGACATTTAGAAATATAGAAGTTTTATACAGTAGCAAAATCTTTGAAGACTACGGGTTTAAAATTCTATTTTTATGATATATTGGGTTCTAAATAATACTTTATGTATATCATTAAATTTCTTAAGATAACTATAAAATTTAGACCAAGATTAATATGCATCACGTTCACATGGATATTGGCTAAGCCATACCGTCAAGCTTGCCTATGACGATGGCTCACCAAATTCACACTTCAAAAGGCCAAAAGACACAAATAATTCAAATTAGCAAATTTCTATGATTTTGCACCTACTTCCATCTACATATACGTCCCTTTATAGAACCCCCCACCCCCACCCCCATCGCCACCCCACCCACCCAAAAAAAAGAAAAAAGCAAAATTCGTTTTAATATTAACATGATTATTACCATATCATGCGCCTCAAATCTTTCTTTTTTTTGTTTGTTTATTATCAATCAATTTTTGTAGCTAAATGGAGACATCACACATATATGCTGCAATAACTCTTTCCATTCAAAGATTACTACATTCAACTTGGACAACAAATTTTTAGGGAGTTTAATTTTTTCACACTGACAGTTCAAAAAATATAATTTTACATTATCAGATCATTCAAAAGATATACTATAACTAATATATGTTATTGTCCGTAACAAATCGAACTAGTTATCGGAAGAATAAAGTAAGCAACCTGCTCTATAAATTAAATTATACTTTCTCCGTTTCATATTAAATGAGGTAATTTGACTCGGCACGGAGTTTAAGAAAAAAGAAGAAGATTTTTGAAACTTGTGGTCTTAAAAGCTTAAGGGTAAAAGATTTGTGGGGTCATGAAATTTGTGTGACTATAAAAGCTTCTCATTAAGGATAAATGGGTAAAAATGAAGAGTTTAAAGTTGAATTATTTACAACTTTAGAAATGTGTCATTTGTTTTGGAACAGACTAAAAAGGAAAGTACCTCATCTAATATGAAACGGAGAGAATAGTAATTAGTGTAAATTTTTTACATTGTCAGTATATATATATATTAAATTCTTCATGTATGTCTGATTTTACCAGAGCAATTATCCCCACAGTACTTTCGTTTAAGCAAAATGTATCTAACTTACTTATCCCCCAAGAAATGTGCCAATTTATTCATTACAAATAAGTCAACTAAGCCCATAGTCAAACTACTAGACTAATAAACCCTTATAAATAACCTACCCCAATGGACATGGAGTTCCTCAATTTATTCTTTCTTTCTTTTCCAACTAAAACCTGTTAACCAACTCTCTCCTTCTCTCACCAATAATATTCAACCAAAAACAAAAACATCCGTTCTTTCTTTTGTTTCTTTTGATACTTGGTTGGCAGGATCAGGGCTTTTCTTGTTTCTTTCTGTTTGATATTTGGTTGGCAGGGTCAGATCTTTCTCGCTAAGGGCATCCGACTTTAAAATCTATTCTTATTCTTAAACAAAAACATATCATTTCCCAACATTGGAAGAAAATCATGGTGGTTCTACCAAAAAAGAGAGAAAGAGAAGGAGAATTTCGAACCAATATAACAGCAATGGCAAATTACTTGATGCTTTTTTCTAGCCAAGAAAATCATTTTGACACGATCAATAATTCTCCTAGTCGAGTTTTCGAATGCAAAACTTGCAATAGACAATTTTCTTCATTCCAAGCTCTTGGAGGTCATAGAGCAAGTCATAAGAAGCCAAGATTAATGGGAGAATTGAATTTTCATCAGTTGCCAACTTCTCCTCCTAAACCAAAAACACACGAGTGTTCAATCTGTGGGCTTGAGTTTCCTATAGGTCAAGCTTTAGGTGGGCATATGAGAAGGCATAGAGGTATGACAAATGAAAATAATATTGAAGTTCCTCATCATGTTGTAAAGAAATCGAGTAATAGTAGAAGAGTTTTATGTTTGGATTTGAACTTGACGCCATTGGAGAATGATTTAGAGTTCACGTTGGGAAAGTCAGCTCCTCATGTAGTTGATTGCTTCTTGTGATTAAATTGAATACTGGACAAATAAACCCTATCTACCCGCTATTTGTTGTTGTTGTTGTCGCTTTCTAGTTTGTTCCTTCCTTTTTCTCTTATGGATCCTGTACTAGATAGATAGGGACTTATTTATTAGTTTATACGACGGATAGGGCTGGACAGATCGAGGTACAACATGCGAAGGATGGTCAATTAATCGTCGAATATTATACGATGTATATTGATTAAATATTACTTCTTATATATTTATTAAATCTTGAATACTCACAGTGGAATTGTTGGCTTCACATTAGAGCCTCCCCTTGTAGATGCTTTCTAGTTTCTATTGAATGATAGCAAGGGGATTTATTTATTCATTTACACTTTTAACTTGGACTGCACTTAAAATCAGAGGCGGACCTATATGGTAAAAAGAAGGGTCACCGGCACACACAAAGTTTGACGAAAATTTATGTATACATGTGCATATTTTAAAAAAAAATAGTGATATATTAGTAGTGGCACCATATATACAAAGAAATTTTTAATTGAGTGCAAAAGTGTATCAGTGATCTTCAAATCCTAGGTTGGCCTGTGCTTAAAACTGTTCTATGGTATCAATTTTGTTCTTTTGGGATATGTTTACCCTAAAATTCGAGTAACAATTAAACTTGTATTGTGGTTATAAGGATACGTGATCTAATTCAATACCAATTGAAACCGTGAATTAAATGAAAAAATTGGACAATAAAGCAAATCAAACCAGTGTATCGGCAATGCGCTTGACCTCGATTCGAGATGGTCTCGAGGTTCGATAATAAGAACAATGAAGAACAATAGCAAATAACAATGAACAGTAAGGGAAATAGAGCAACGTATATATTTTTATCTGTGAATGATGAATGTTACAAATGAATGAGGTCCCTCTTTATATAGTAGAGGAACCCTAAATAAGGTACAATTCTAATAACAAACAAATCTCATGATTGGTGTCAATAACCGCCTGATTCGATCTGCCCCGTAATTCCCGCCGTGATCTTCGACTAGTTGCTAATATCTCATCATCCCGTTACTATGCCTCACTCGAGATTGATCATGCCCGGTCTAGATCTTCAGCGAGCACTTCGATCTTCGTGCTCCATGCTCTATCTTCGAGCTCGAGCTTGGTCCATTACGAACTTAATCTCGAGGCAGTTCATCGGGTCTATGAAATCGGACATACCCGATTTCAACTATATACAGATAGTCCCCACGTTTCTTAGAGTAAAATGACAAGAAACGATCTGAGCCTTTATTCTTCGACACCTCCATCATGACGTCGTCCTCGTGACGTAAGCGACAGATGTGACCGAAACGTCCCATCGGTACAGTTCCTCAAATCATTAATGCTTGTCAGTTAGCGGTCGACCACTAGCGCCACCGAACCGTCGTCATGAGCCTATAAATGCCACCTCCTTCATTGAATCAAACTTTACTCTTACTTTGATCAAATCTCTAAGTGTCCTAACCCTTCTCATCTCCTTTCTATCACGCATGTTAAGTCACCGGAACCACCAGTTTTCTACCTTTTTCCCCCTTTTCTACTTACATCAATAGCTAAAACTTCAAAGACCGTACCGCAAAAGGAAAAGGCTTATCCCTCTTATTCCCGGCCGGTTGGTGATAAAACCCCGGTGGAACCGGCTCCCCGTGAAGTACGTTCCCGGACCGTGTACTCTAGAATCCGACTTCAAGGCTGGGAACCCCTCATCAGTACTGGGCCAATGCGAGCATGTGTCGATGTACATGCGCTCGATAATGGAGAGCCATATCAAGGCCATGAGGAGGGACTGCAACTGGGGTACCGAGGTCATGGTGCAAATCCCTTGTCACGACCCAAATTTCTCTCCGTTGGGTATCGTGATGGCACCTAGTCCTAGAGACTAGGTAAGCCTAACAGTTAATAATAACAACAATAAGTAAGGGAAACTAATAGTCTCAATATAGAAACCTTGACAGAATTTACATTGTTTTCCCAAAATCCGGTAATACAAGTCATAAGCTCTATGAATATTCTACAACTTCTAAATACAATTGTTCGAAAATAAATACAACAGTGTATGAATACTAATTATAGGAAGGTGACTCTGAAGCCTACGAACGCAACAACAGGTTACCTTGAGTCTCCTCAGCAATCGACCGCGCAACTACTAACAACCAAAACCTGGATCTGTGCAAATAAAAATGCACAAAAGAGTAGTATGAGCACACCACAACGGTGCCCAGTAAGTATCAAGACTAACCTCGGTGGAGTAGTGACGAGGACTAGTCAAGACACCACTGGTCTATAAAAATAACTGACATGAATATAGAAGTAACCGAACACTACATCTATCTAAGAATTTACGGGATAATATGCAAAAATGATAATATAATGCGGAAGGAAATTACAGAAAAATCACCACGAAACAACACAAAATACACAGAAAGATGGACAGCGAAATAAAGCCAAACCAGAAGAAAACACAATGCACTCGAGAGCCCCACAACTCAACTCTACGTTTATTTAATCACATCGAGCCTTATCCATTAAATTCCATAAACTGGTGGAAACCTTTAAACAATAGATCATATGAAAATCTTTGCAAGAAAAATCATTTTAATATAGAAAGATTTCCTTTGAAAACATACTTTCTCCAAACATATATATAAGTATATGTACCAGAGAGAGTTACGTAAAACATAGTTTCCTTTCAAAATACGAAGTTTCCAAAAATGCTTTCCTAGTAAAAGACTTCCAAGTATCATTTTATGCAAGACTGGTGCAAATATACCTTTGATGTAAAAGCCTTCAGATATAATCATTTCGAAACCATTACTTTTCAATAATACTTTTCAGTAAAATCTAGTAATCATAATCTCCTCAAGGTAAATCTACCGGAACTCAGTCCGCACTCAAAACTTGTCTTGTCAATAATGGTAGTAAGAGATCAATATGGATATCCGGATTAAACAACGGAATATTAACTCTTAAACAAATGCAGTAAGTATCAAACAAGGACACGGAAAAATATAATGCAAAGACAACTGCACAACATGTCCCCTCGTGCTAAAATAAATAATCACTCGGCACGGAATGTCCCCTCGTGCATAACCTCACAATCACTCGGCACGGAATGTCCCCTCGTGCATAAATAGATAAATAAACACTCGGCACAGAATGTCCCCTCGTGCATAAATAAATGAATAAACACTCAGCACGGAATGTCCCCTCGTGCATAAATAAATGAATAAACACTCGGCACGGTATGTCCCCTCGTGCATAAATAAATAAATAAACACTCGGCACAGAATGTCCCCTCGTGCATAAATAAATAAATAAACACTCGGCACGGAATGTCCCCTCGTGCATAACCTCACAACCACTCGGCACGAGATGTCCCCTCGTGCATAAATAAATGCATAAGCACCCGGCACGGAATGTCCCCTCGTGCATAAATAAATAAATAAATAAGCAACAATCGACGAAGCAAATCAACAATAGGAACCATAAATCACAACGTCCCAGCAAGGAAAACAATAATGCAAAATGATATCATATCAGCACAACAAATATAGAAAACACACCATCCCGACAAGGGACTCCACAATGAAAACAACACCATCTCGGCAAGGGAAAAACAACTATAACCAATCTCGCCTAAGAAATTAACTTTACGGAATAAAACTCAGCACAAACATAGGCCCAGTAATAGGCAACATCAAGAAAATATCAGCAACATAAATATTTGTCAACTAGACCCAAATATCACATAAGTGAAAAGTCATATAAATCACAAGGCAAGACTCATGAGCATGCTTGACTCCAACGAACGGATGCTCTAACTACGGCTAGACAACTATAAAGCTAGGTAATACTAATAAAGTCAATTTGGCAGTTTTAGGAAGCAAATATGACATGAAGATAAGAGCGGTAAAATATTCAATTAAGTCAATTAAGATCAACTAGCCAACGAAGGAATCCAAAAGCAAGTAATTCTAATTTAAGCAGAAAATAATGAAATTAACAACCAAGAATTCAAATGTAACAATTACAGATAACATAAGAACCTACGAATCCTAAAAGGCCAATCTATTAGCAAATAAGTCCGAGTATGCACTCGTCACCTCGTATACACGGACTACAATCAACAAAGAAGACTCAATCCTAAGGGGTAGTTCCCCCACACAAGGTTAGGCAAGATACTTACCTCAAAGACGACCAACCGGTACTCAAAAATGAACTTCTCGAGCGGAAAGACCTCCAGACGGCTCAAAATCAACTAAAACAACTTCAAAATACACATAACACGTATAAGGAATGATTCTGAATAATAAAGTTTCAATCTTTACTAAATTATGAAAATCGACCCAAAAGTCGACACCCGGGCCCGCACCTCAGAACCCGACAAATTTTATAAATTCCGGNTTAATAATGGTGAAACCCCAAATTTTGAAGGTTTATAATCTGCCCAGGCATTTAATGAATCGCGAACGCGGAGGAAGGACTGCGTTCGCGAAGAAGAGAATGAAGCTGCTCAATTTGTACTTCGCGAATGCGAAGAAAGGCTCGCAAACGCGGAAGAGAAAAAGTGGAGCCTACGCGAACGCGTAGGAGATACAGCGAACGCGAAGAGGAAAAGTTAGACTGCCCAGAAAGACCCTTCGGGAACGCGTGGAGTAGTACGCGAATGCGGTAGGTGAGATGGCATGGCTACGCGAACGCGTAGGGTGGACGCGAACGCAGAGAACAAACATCCCATCCTCCAAGATTACTCTTCGTGAACGCGGAGGATGGGACGCAAATGCGAAGGAGAAAACCAGATAGCAGGCATCAGCAATCCAAAAATGGAAGAAAATGGCCCGTAGCCCAACAGAAACACACCCGAGGCCTCCGGGACCCCGTCCAACCACACACAAGAGTCATATAACCTAAAACGGACTCGCTCGTGGTTTCAAAACACATAAAACAACACTAAAACAACGAATCAAACAAAAAATCAAACGTATGAATTTTCAAAACTTCAAATATCAACACTCGCGTCGAAACCTATCAAATCAACCCGGAATGAAGTGAAATTTTGCAGAAAAGTCCTAAATGACACAACGGACACACAGCCACTCTCGGAATCCCATTCCGAGTCCGATATCAAAATTTCACCTATCGGCCGAAATCACCGAAATTCTAACTTTCGCCAAATTACCTCAAATCACTCTACGGACCTCCAAATCCAATTCCGGCTGCATGCCTAAGTCCAAAATCATCATACGAAGCTTTTGGCATTAACCAAAACTCATTCTAAGGCCGTTTACACAAAAGTCAAACCTCCGGTCAACTTTCATCACTTAAGCTTCTAAAACTGAAATTTGTCTCCCAATTCGACTCCGGATTATCCGGTAACTGAATCTAACCACGCACACAGGTCGATATACACAAGGTGAAGCTGTTTATGACTTTACACCAACGAACAGAGCTTAAATTCTCGAAATGACCGGTCGGGTCGTCACATCCCTGCTCCTGAAGAGAGCATCAATACATATGTGGAGGGGATCTTAAGTGTTTACACTTACCGCTTCACATTGGGTCCCATCGACCCGGTGATCCTTGACATCTGCAGAAGGTATCAGGTCACCCTTGGACAAATCCACCCCTCTCTATGGAGCATAGTAATGATGTTGCATTTTTTCTCCAGCAAGGCTGAGGGGCTGAAGTTTACTCTAAATCACCCCATGTGGTTGTATCGACCTCGAATCTATCTAGGACTGATCAAGATTCAACGCCAGGAAACGATGACCTTATTCTTGAGCATCGACGAGGATAAGGATCGAGGTTGGATGAGCCGATTCATACGGGTGAGGAACCGTGACATAATACCGGAGGAGAAGATGTCGTTCCCTGAGGAGTGGAACCCCAATCGTAAGTAAAACATCGAACGTTATTCTTAGTATCCGATTTGGCTGTGTCTAACGTTTTGTTTGTTTTGTAGCTGTTCCTTGGATGCCCCAAGCAGTCCCAGATCTCGAATACTGGGTTCGGAAGTTAGCCTCGGCCTCCTCCCACACTGAACGTGCATAGCGCGACTTGGGAAGGGGCAGATGGGAGGCCAAGAACCGTGGTAAGGATCCTTTTTCTCGTGTTATAATACACATTTTGTACTTCATTCATCACTACTTTTATTTAACAAAGGCCTAACCAAGGATGACGTTCTGAGGCCCTCGACTGGCGAGGAAGGAACCAAGTCTCCGTCTCCGAAGCCGAGGAAAGACAACAGGAGGAAAGGTGCCTCGCAATCCGAGGACCCCAAGCCCAAGCCTCGAAGGGTGTGGCGGAAAGTAATAACTCTCACGGTGAATTCGGTCCAAATCTTGAGAGAGGAAGAAGAGGAAAAGGAGGTAGGTGCCTTGGCATTGACGGTCCAGCCTAGGAAATCCATCGAGGTCGCCAAACCTTCCGAGCCGACATCGGTTGATGCACCCGAGCCTCATATCGAGGAGGCTCCAAAGATGAAATCGGGTGGGGATACTGAATCACCAGATGTCGAGATTATTTCTCAACCAACCTCTACTACACCGGACAGGGCCGATTCTAAGACCTCGAAGATCGATAAGTGACAGCAGGTCAAATGTCTTCACTGCCGACCTTTTCCGAGGAGGCAATAAGGGAGGCTAGGATTTAAAGACTCCTGATATTGGCAGAGGATCTAGTGTAGGTGATCCCTTCCGGGATTGCTTTACTAGGGTAAATGATGCCTCTGACATCAGCGATTCCTCAATTATTTTGGAAGAGGCTCAACATCTCCTTTCTCGGGTAAGTACCAGTTACTGTTGATTATTTTTCTTCACTCTTTTTTTCTCCAAGTCTGACTCGTATTTTCTTTCTTATGTAGGCCTTCGCTATGTTTCGAACTTACCTTATCCAGTGCAAGACCGAACTCCAGAGGGTCTCATAGGAGAGGAATTCTTTGAAGCTACTTTGTGGCCAAAAGGACGAAGCCATAAGGGACCTTCAAGCGGATCTGGCCAAGACTCGTGAAGATGAGGCCGAAATAGACAAGCAGGTAATCGTCCTTTTTATTAAGTATGGACTCAACCCAACCGTGGAAGCTAATACTTCACTATCTTATCTTCAACAGAAGGTGGAGATGATTGAGCTACTTCGAGGAGAAGTCGATCAGGTCAAGGCCGATTGTGATCGGTGGAAAGAGAGTATGGACTGCTTGGCTGTGGAAAAAGAGACTACCTCAGCCAAACTCTTATCGGACGAGGTCCAACTTCAAGGTATCAAATAAAAGAGCTCGGCCCAGGCCAAGAAGATTGGGGATCTTGAACCCGGGCTTGCTGAGGCCAAGGCGGAGATCGAGAAGACCAAGGTCATGGAGGAAAAGTCCATCGCCATATACCAGGACGATGCTGAGGCTGCTCAAATAGAGTAAAGGGAGGCTTCCGATCACGTGGAACGGAACAATGACCTGGAAAAGTGTCAATACCGGAGGGAAACCCTCGAGGAAATCCATGCTCAAGATTTGGACCTCTCCGAGGATATAGCCCAGGCCAAGGTGCTTGAAGCTGAAGCGAGACAACTTGCCTCCTCTGATGATGAGGAAGATCATGAAGAAGGCACCCGAGATGGGTCCGATGAGGATCCTGAAGAAGTTTCTCAAGAAGGAGTTATTCTCAAAAAAGCTGCTCCCGAATGGGAGGTTGGCCCCGATCGTAGTTAGGACTTAGTTTCTTTTATTTTTTTTTTCTTTTTGTAAGACCTTGATCGGCCTCTTGTACATACCTTCTATATATAAAAAGTTCCATTTCGTTCTATTGTGTCTCCGATAAATTCTACTTTGTTTTTTCCTTGTGAAAATTTTATTGTTGTAGTCTTCGTAGTCGAATGAACACTAGCTCGAACTTAAATCAAACCCTTAGGTTTTTTAGGTAAGTAAAAGTGAGTCCCCGAGCTCAACAATATGTTCGAGATTTTGGACGGCTCAATTGATTCCACGAATGCACTGTCTTTATAACTAAGTTCGAGCAAGTTTTGAACAAACCCTTATGTTTTTGTCTAAGTAATGGGTAAGTTTCTAACTTACAATAACATACCCCTTAAGGTTTTATGACGGATCTACGAGCTACATTCTAGTTAACTTTATTCCAGCCCGGAATAGTGGAACCCTTAGGTCCGAATTGAGTGAGAACAAGGTCTCGAACTCTAAATGTATCGGCCCTTAGGCTCTTTTAGGTTGGTAAAAGATGGCTATTATTTCCCCCTTTCGGCTTAAAAGAATTAGTAAAAATTTCTTTATGCCTTAGCATGTATTTTTTACCCATTGGGTTTTTTGAGGGTCCGATATCGATTGAAACCCCTTTGCTTTTTTGTGTCTTATCACGTGTGCGACAGTTCGGTACCTATTAAGATTTTTTGAATTGATATTATCGAAGTCTTTTTTGTTTTTTTGAGTGCTGACTTTATCGAAGCCCCTTTTGATTATTTTTTGCCGAGGGTAGCCTTTTTAAACTGGTTTTCATAAAATTTCAAGGCCTGTTATTATTGCAGAATTCGAACGTCTCCAAGCCGCGTTATTTTGGCTGTAGCCTTTAATTTGGCAGTAGCTTTCGGGTATGCCTCTTGAGCTTATTTCGCGATAACACTTTGAACTTGTTCGAAATGTTAGTCCCCTAGAATGGTGGCCTTGGTCTATATATAGAGGGGTGCGTCTGGAGGTTTTATTAACTTGAGTTCAGATAACTCGAACATGCCTATCGTCGATGGCAGTCCCCGAATGATCGAGGTATATTTGCACTTGACTATTGAGCCATTTTTCACAACATCATAAGTATGATATTTTCATAGTACATAATTTGCTTCGAGACATAAGATTTTTGATAAAGAAAGAAAGCTTCTTTGAATAGTTTATACATGCGTACATGTTTTTCCATCGGGACTCGTCTGACCAATATGGACACGGTTCATTCGATTGTTTGGACCATTACAAAGTTTTCCCTATCGAGGCCTTTTGACACGAAGTACTTTTCTTGAAAATAACATCTGAGGGTGATGCCCCCAATATTCGAGGTTGATTGCAAAGAAGCCTTGGATACTGTTGAGTTGTCTTCAGGTAGCACATAGTTTTTTCCTCGTTAAAAACCTCGCCGGAAAAACCCATATGGGATAAAAACCGGTCTAAGGAAAAAAGAGTGCAACATGTACATTTAAACCTGAGGTCTCGATGTCTTTGGTCGAACTCCTGCAATGAGTTAGCGTCGAATATATATATAAATGAAAGAAGGGAGAAAATCATACCTTATCAATAGTATCATTTGAGAAGTGATATGTTCCAATTGTTTGGCAATGATTCGCCGTCCATCGTTCCGAGTTTATAAGACCCTCTTCCGACTAAATTGAGGACTTGGTAGGGTCCTTCCCAATTCGGGCCGATCTTCCCTTCATTAGGATATCGAGTGTTGATAGTGACTTTCCTTAGGACTAAGTCCCCGACTCTGAAGTGGCGAAGGTTGGTTCTTCCATTGTAGTATCTTTCAATTCGTTACTTTTGTGCAGCCATTCTAGCGAGTGCAACTTCTTATTTTTCATCTAACAATTCATAGCCTCGTGGCTCGGTTCCTCTGTTGCATGTCAAAACCTGGCGCTTGGTTCTCCAGCTTTGACCGGAATTAAGGCTTTGTAGCCATATACTAAAGAAAACGGAGTTTCTCCTATGTTGGACTTTGATGTTGTTCGATATGCCCAAAGGACTTCGAGCAAAATTTCTCTCAATTTCCCTTTAGCTTCTTTCAACCTTTTCCTCAGGTTTTGGGTGATGTTCTTGTTCGTCAACTCAGCTCGTTCGTTCCCACTAGGGTGATACGGTGTTGACAATATCCTTTTTATTTTATGATCTTCGAGGAATTTCGTTACTTTGCTATCGATAAATTGTTTACCATTGTCGCATACTATTTCTACTAGTATCTCAAATCGACATGCAATGTGATCCCAGATGAAATCTACCACATCTTTCTCTCTGACTTTCTCGAAAGCCTGTGCTTCAACCCATTTAGAGAAATAGTCATTCATAAACAAAATGAATTTAGCTTTACCTGGGCCAAAGGCAATGGGCCGACGATGTTCATCCCCCATTTCATGAATGGCCACAGGGTAGGACCGAGTGAAGTTGTTCTCCGGGCTGGTGGATCATCAGTGCAAACCTTTGACATTTATCGCATCTTCTTTTGCATGTTATCCCAGTAGTACCATGCTCTAATGACTTTGCGAATTAGTGACTCGGCGCTGGAATGGTTCCCACAAGTGCCTTCATGGACTTCTCGTAGAACATAATCGATGTCTCCCGATCCCAAACATACTACCAAGGATCCATCAAATGTCCTTCTATATAATGTTCCATCTTTGTCTAACGTGAAACGAGCAGCTATAGTTCGTAGGGACCTCGATTCTTTAGGGTCCGATGGGAGCTTTCCATTCTTCAAGTACTCGATGTATTTATTTCTCCAGTCCCAGGTTAAGCTTGTAGAGTTTATTTCGACATGTCCTTCCTCGATCACGGATCTCGAGAGTTGAACGACAGTCCCCGAGCTGATATCATCTTCTTCGATCGACGACCCTAAATTCGCAAGTGCATCGGCCTCACTATTTTGTTCTCGAGGTACATGTTGTAGAGTCCATTCCTTGAAACGGTGCAAAGTTACCTGCAATTTGTCCAAGTACCTTTTTGTTCACCTGGTTCACCACTAGTAAAGAGTCGCACTTAGCTTCGATGACTTCTGCTCCCAAGCTTTTAGCTAGCTCGATACCTGCAATCATGGCCTCATACTCGGCCTCGTTGTTAGTCAATATAGAGGTTTTTATGGACTACCTAATAATGCTTCCTGTAGGCGGCTTCAAAACGATTCCTAGCCCGGACCCCTTCACATTCGAAGCACCGTTTGTGAAAAGGGTCCATACCCCCGATGATGTACTTGATTTCATTAAGAGTTCCTTATCAACTTCAGGTACGAGGGTTGGTGTGATATCGGCCACAAATTCTGCCCGTTCGGAGTTGATATTCGATATCGTACCCACTGAGTTCGACAGCCCATTTGGCCAATCGGCCCGATAGTTCGGGCTTGTGTAAAACATTACGGAGTGGGTAAGTGGTTAATACGCATATGGGGTGACATTGAAAACAAGGCTTTAACTTTCTAGATGCGCTTATTAGTGCAAGTGCCAATTTTTCTAAGTGTGGGTACCTGGTTTCTACTTCTCCTAAAGTTTGACTTACATAACAAATAGGAAACTGCGCACCTTGCTCTTCTCGAACTAGGACACCACTTACCGCGATTTCGGATACTACCAAGTACATGTAAAGTTTCTCATCTGCTTTGGGAATGTGAAGAAGTGGTGGGCTCGATAGGTATCACTTCAATTCTTCCAATTGTTGACACTCCGGGGTCCAGGCGAAATCGTTCTTCTTTTTTAGTAGAGAGAAAAGCCCATGGCTTCGATCTGATGTCCTCGAGATGAATCGACCTAAGGCTGTTATCCATCCAGTCAGCCTTTGTACGGCTTTTACACTGTCCACGATGGTGATGTCTTCGATGACCTTAATCTTATCGGGGTTGATCTCGATCCCCCGGTTTGATACCATGAAGCCAAGGAATTTGCCCGAACCGACCCCGAAAGCAGATTTCTCGGGGCTGAGCTTCATGTTATATTTTCTTAAGATCTTGAACGTTTCCCGCAAATGAGCCAAATGGCCCTTTGTGCGCAGGGACTTAACTAGCATGTCATAAATATAAACTTCCATTGATTTACCTATTTGTTCTTCGAACATTTTATTTATTAGGCGTTGATATGTAGCCCCCGCATTTTTTAGCCCAAAGGGCATTACATTATAACAATTCATTTCATACTTGGTGATAAAAGAAGTCTTTTCTTGGTCTTCTGGGTCCATTTGGACTTGATTGTACCCGGAATAGGCATCAAGAAAAGTAAGGATCTCGTGGCCGGCCGTGGCATCGATCATGCGATCGATGTTAGGAAGTGGAAAAGACTCTTTCGGACATGATTTGTTTAATTCCTTATATACTACACACATTCTAAGTTTCTTCCCCTTTTTAGGGACTACAACTACATTGGCTAACCATTCGGGATATTTTACCTCCCGAATGGACCCTATATTGAGAATTTTAGTTACCTTGTCCTTTTTGAAGGAGTGCTTTACCTCGGACTAGGGTTTTCTCTTTTGCTTCACCAGTCTGAACTTAGGGTCCATGCTCAGTTGATGCATTGTAATCTCCGGATGGGATACCTCTTCCTCAATTTCCTGCAATCCTCGGTCCTATGACAATGTGTTCCATGATACTTGATCATAAAGTTTTGGTTCCTTTGAGAAGGATCGATCTATATGGGTCTAGGCCACCTAATGTCTTTGATCCTTCCTATAGCCGATACAATGCCTGATGCATCAACGCTAAAATTGTATTCTGATAGCCGAGGTGCTTCTGTGGGATCTGCATACTTATCAAAACCATATTTGCTCATAAGTCCCAGGGAACTTTTTCCTCAATTACCTCTTCGATCGTTCCGGGTGGAATTTCATCCCAGACCGTTGTTCCTTCGATGTGCAATATATGGTTGGTATCGATCTTTATTCAACCTAGGCTCTCTATCAACGTCCCTCTGATTTTTATCTATCGACCTTTTTGGATGTACTGAACCGGAAGGAGTTCCCAATTTGTCGTCCTCGACCCCGATCTTCTATTGATGTCGATTGTGAACATCTGCCCAAGTTACAGCTGGGTACTCAATCAAATTTTGTTTCAACTGACGTGATGCTATAAAACTCTGTTCATTGAACCCTTGGGTGAAGGCCTGAACGGCCCTGTCATTTGTGACTAGTGGAAACTCCATGCGTTCCATTTGGAACCGGGACACGAACTCCCTTAGCATCTCATTATCCCTTTGTCTCACCTTGAAGAGGTCCGATTTTCTTGTTGCAACCTTTATGGCTCCGGCGTGCGCTTTTACAAAAAAATCTGCCAACATGGCGAATGAATCGATGGAATTTGGTGGCAGGTTGTGATACCAAATCATTGCTTCGTTAGACAGGGTCTCTCTGAACTTTTTCACCAGCATAGACTCGATCTCGTCGTCCTTCAAATCATTACCCTTAATGGCGCATGTGTAAGAGGTAACATGCTCATTGGGGTCAGTGTCCCGTTATTTTTGGGTATGTCACGCATAGAGAACTTCTTTGGAATGGGCTTCGGTAGCACTCGGTGGGAAGGGTTTTTGCACAAACTTCTTTGAATCCATTCCTTTCAAGATAGGCGGTGCCCCTGGTATCTGGTCAACTCGAGAGTCGTAAGTCTCCACCTTTTTATCATTGGCTTCAATCTTATTCTCCCCTGATTCAATTCTCTTGGTGAGCTCCTCGAGCATTTTCATTACTGCAGGATCAGTCCCCGATGTGTTATCGCTCAATCTTTCCGGTACTGGCTCGGTACGGCGAGTAACCTCTGGCTCGACCCTATTTGGATCTCTATGTTGGTTTTATAACTGAACAATGGCGGTTTGTTGAGCCTGAAGCATTTCAAATATCACTTGGAGACTGACTCCTTCGTCTCCTCTCCCATGTACCACGGCCATCAGATCGACATTCTCTACGTACACTCCTCTCGAGATCTGCGCCTAAATCCGCATTCAAAGCAATGTGCGAACTGACGTCGACTGGGTTGATGGGCGGTACTCCTCCGAGATCAGCCCGTGGAACCTCGATTCCTGGAGCAATCACATTTTCGTTTTCTCCGTGAAGTCCAAGGCCATTGTCACCGTGTGTAGATGCGTTTTGTGAGTTTGACATGTTTCGACCTGAAAGCAAAAATTCTTGACAAACACAAGCGTAAAATAGTGTGTTTTACCAGAATCAGTACTGAACAATCACTATTATCATTATCCCCACGGTGGACGCGAAACTGTTTACCCTAAAATTCGAGTAACAATTAAACGTGTATTGTGGTTATAAGGATATGTGATCTAGTTCAATACAATTGATAAACAGTGAATTAAATGAATAAACTGGACAGTAAAGCAAATCAAACTAGTGTATCGGCAATGCGCTCGACATCGATTCGAGATGGTCTCGAGGTTCGATAATAAGAACAATGAAAAACAATAGCAAATAACAATGAACAGTAAGAGAAATAGAACATCGTATATATTTTTATCAGTGAATGATGGATGTTACAAATGAATGTGGTACCTCTTTATATAGTAGAGGAATCCTAAATAAGGTACATTTCTAACAACGAAAACAAATCTCATAATTGGTGTCAACACCACCTGCTTCGATCTGCCACGTGATTCCTGCCGTGATCTTCGACTAGTTGCTAATATCTCGTCATTCTGATACTATGCCTCACTCGAGATTGGTGATGCTTGGTCTCGATCTTCAGCGAGCATTTCGATCTTCATGCTCCGTGCTCTATCTTCAAGATCGAGCTTGGTCCATTATGAACTTACTATCGAGGTAGTTCCTCGAGTATATGATATCGGACATACCCGATTTCAACCGTATACAGGATCTTTACACAAATAGCTGGCTGGATTCACAATCTACTTTTTTCTAGCCGATATGTAGATTACACACTAATTATAAGGTTATACACAAATACATATGACTATAGACATATTACACATCTACCAATTATATTTAATTTATACAGTTGGATGGACGACTATTTAGGTTAATTCTTTTGGGGAAGAACACTTGAAGGATTCTTAGCTAGTACCTCCTCCCGACTACTCCTTATTTGACTTTTCTTAAGAAGCAATAAGCCCCTGTTCAAAATAAATATAGCAAAACCCAAAGGAATAATTATTAATGGCGCGGACGGCCAAGTGCTAGTTTAGTTTTAGGTTTCAGTTAAAATTTTATTACGGTAAACATTAAATGTTTGATCTACTCATATTTAAACCATCATAAATATTTTTATATTTCACATAAAAAATGTCCTAAATATATAATGGGACTTAGTTTATACTTTATACTACGTTGTTTCCTCAATTTATTTATTGTAACACTACTAGAAATCGTGAAAATCCGTCTAATTGGTCAGCCCAAAAAAGCAACCAAAAAAACGTCCAGCGCGGACGAAAACTACCAAAAAAGTATTTTACATCTTTTTAAATGACATACTGATCAAAGATTGTGTAAAAATTGGTGCAATTACCGGGAAAATATTACCCACCGATATCGGTCCGTAAATTGGTCAAACATTCGATTGCAATGATCAGACTTGTTTAAAAGCACTTTTTTATTTACCGACCAACATCGGTCGGTTAGATGGACCCACATTTTTAAATTTTAGTAATTATATTATTATTTAAAATATTTTATAAAATTTAAAGTTGTCATGACCCCAATTTCCCACCTTACGATGTCGTGATGACACCTAGACTCTAAGATTAAGTAAGCCTAACACATGCTGATTTAATAACATAATTGAACTATTTAATCATTTATCATAAACCATTAAATGACATACTTAGCCGCAAACGGCCAATAGTTATACATTTTCCAAATCGGTAGTAAGGGGTCATAAGCGCTACTAAAACACCCCTAGAATTTCTAAACACAATACTATTTTGATTTACAATTTAATAGTAGCATAATGAAGTAAGATGGTGACTCCGAGGCCTGCGAACGTCAAATAGGTATACCTTGAAGTCTCTCGCCGCGCAAACGCAACTCTCAACAACACAATCAAAATACTTGGATCTGCACAAAATGTGCAGAAGAGTAGCATGAGTACACCACAACGATACCCAGTAAGTATCAAGCCTCACCTCGGTAGAGTAGTAACGAGGCCAGGTCAAGACACATACTAGACATATAAACTTGTTCAAGATATACATAAGCTAACAATGGAAAGGACATCAATATAAGACCAACGACGGAAAAATATTAATTTACAACCAACAATAAAGTAATAGAACCATAAATGGAAGCAAGTAGTAAACGAGTAATAAAGAAACAACATAATCAGAACACCGATGAGATGTAAATGAACTCAAATAAGGAAAAAAGGATGACAACTCAAATAATGAAATCGCTCCCAACGCATGGACTTACAACAAGAATTACCCCGAGGCACCAACCTCATAAACCATAAGTCGTGAACCACAATTTCCAAAAATATGGCACCTTGTGCCCACAATAACAATCACCTTCGAACGACAAAGCCCACATGCTATCATGTACTTTACAACCTTGATAAATATTAATTTAGATGAACGAAAGATATATTTAAACACCATAAAATATAATAACAATTTTGAATAAAATAAGGTGTCAAATAAAATAATAAGTTTATCTTAGAAATCAAGTAAACTAAAATAACATACAATTTGTACGAAACAAAATATAAGATGAGTTTAGTTTAGAAATCAATAAAATTGAGTAAAAGTATCATTTTTAAGCAAAGCAAAACATAAGTTAATATCAAATTAAATATATAATTTGTTAAGAAAAAACGTGATAATAATTTCAAGTAAGGTAAACATCTAACAGGGTGATGTGTATAATTTGAAAACCTAATAATAGTGAAAGTGCGATAACCATTTAGAATAATGAGGCACCAAGTGAGTTAACGAGTTCTATATTAAGAGGCACATAGACTAAAGCATGTTAATAATTCTTTTAATTAAACCATTTTGTTACAAACAACTCAACAGAATATGATATAGTGACTCCACGAAATTAAATTCACATTGACAATCCATTCACCAAGTTATAACGGAGGCACATATTGGCATGTTAAAGCAACACAACAAATCTTGTAGAATGCACGACTCACACAAGAAACCACAATCGTTCCAACACCAAGGTAACAACGAATAACTAAACACAATCAAAATGGGGATGAATGATTGAAGGAAGAACAATGACCGCACAAATTAACAAGTTGTTCCAATATGTACAATGAAAATCACAACCGAGGTACCGCCTCGTATTCACAATTTCAATCACAATATTTCCTTATATCACCGAGTGAGTCTTACATTTAGTTATGAAAATTATTTTTTTCGAAATAGCTACACGCGTTTTAGCCCACCTTATCTCACAATGTGGCTTCAAATAGTTCCCGTATTAGCAACATGCGTATCAAGCCAACCTTATCTTACCGCATGTGTATCAATACCTAGCCTTATACCACCGCATGCGTATCAATATCACAACATAATCACAACTCGCACCACAAGTGCTCATATGCCATAACTTGCCACAAAGTCAACAACACCAATATTTTCACAAGAAGTAGCCCATGTCTCAACCATAATGTGTATAAGAATTTCAACAATAACAAAATGAATGAGAATGCTCAACAAGGAAAGGTATCTCAACAATTAACAACTTCGCCTAAATGTGATAACGGCTACTACAACTTCAACACCAATAACTCAATAAGATGATATTCTACGAAATAACAACTTCAATTAAAAGCGATTCAACAATTAAGAGGTAACAAGATAATAAGGAAGGAAATAACTTCAACTAAAGCATATAAGAACAAAATAACAAGTAAGAGTTAGAACAAGTGCTAACAACATCGAATAGAGCATGTAAGAGTAGATTAACAATGAGAGATACAACATGTTATGACAATCCAATTAAAGGCATGGAAATAGTCTAGATAATCTAAACCGGTCAAATACCACAACTTGTCACGACCCAAAACTCTAACCTATCGTGATGGAACCTATGGATAGTACTAGGCAAGTCGATTTCAAAATACTTCAATATTTCATAAAAGGTAAAACAAAAGCTTTTTTATAACAGAAATTTTCATAAACACAAGAGTTAAACTCAAAATATAATGCGGAAAGATAGCCCCAAACATCAGGGTGTCACCAAGTCATAAGCATCTAAACAACCAGTCTAAGTCTAAGAAAATAATGTCTACATGAGTCTGTGTCTAAATGTCAATACAGAAAAGAAAGATAGCATAGAAGGAGAGACAAGGTCTGCGGACGTCGGCAACCACCTCGTAAGTCACCGATACTCGACCACGCACGAACTCAATGACCTCCGTGACTGGACACACCTAGATCTGCACATGAGGTGTAGAATGCAACATGAGTACAATCAACTCAGCAAGTAACCGAAATAAATAAGGAACTGAAAAGCAGTGACGAGCTAAACAAATACAGTACATTTCAGTAATTTCAACAATGAAAGTAGTCATGAGTAATTTCCTTCAATATAGACCATGTCAGCTGCATATTTACTGAGTTTAGGTAAACCAGACATAAAACTTCCAGAAGTTCAAACAGTAACGTGAATCAACTAAGTGCAACATCAAAGAAAGACAAATACAACCGCTCAGGGTAACATTCCCTCAATCTCTCAATAGCTCAATACTCGGCTCTCAGCCCTCAATGCACACACACTCAATAGGTCCCTACAGTAACTGGGGGTGTACAGACTCAGGAGGGGCACCTTCAGCCCTGGCGCTATGTCACAGCTAGCTTTGTCATAGTCAAAGGGATCACAACCATCTTCATCATCTACTCCTTCCATTTCAAGACTTCGCCTGCGAGATTGTAGCTCTTTTCCCACCTCTCCCCCATCTACACCATCTACACATGCCTCTGATACATATGCTGAGGATGATGACCCAGAGGTAGTGCCTCTGAGCAAATTTTCAGTCATTTTAAGGAATAAATATTCTTTTAAGTAGTTTAAGAATTTATATTTATGATATTTCTATCTAATATGTAAATTTTGATATGCAGAGTAAGTGTGTATGAGAAGACCTCCATAGAGAGGCAGCGGCTTCGAAATTTCATCATAAAGCCCCAAGAGATTGGGCGGATTGTTTCTCGAATGGTAGAAAAAAGAACAAGAGGTCTGATTGGTGTCTACACTATTTATGGGCTGATTTTTCAAGGAAATTGCAGACCGAGGAGTTCTTAAAGAAGAGTGAACTAGGAAAGAAAGCTCGCTCTTCCGAGAAGGGAGGCTCTTTGCACACTGGGGGTGCTATCAACATCAGGACAATAAGAACAAGATTGCTAATTCCTTTAATTAATACGTATACTTTTCTAAGTATATCAATCCTTTTTATTAACCGAATTAATTATTTTCAAGAAAAAGAGTATGGGTGTCCACTACAGCAAGATGAGCTATTCAGGGAGATGCATATTATAAAGAAGAAGAAAAAAGCGGATGCAGATAGGTGGATCGAGGACCGTACAGAGACTGCATATGTAAGCTTTCAAATTTCCTTATGAGTTATAATTTATTTTTATAAGATTTATATTATATACTACTTTAATTTAAAATAAAGTAAGGTCACTACCAAAGTATCGTGAAGGACTTTATTCGTAGTCAGGCATCCGGTGAATCGGGCGAGCTGATGGTAGGCTAGAATCCTGTGTTTTAGTCATAATTTGCACTCTAATTACTGTATTTTATGTGTGATTTAGCTTAAAGGTTAGTGTAGTGTACTTATTATGTGTTTTATGCCTTGTAGGATGTGATATCGAGTGGAGAAATAAGTTTAGAGCTAAAATGGATGATTTGGAGCTTTGAAGTCTGAGTAGAAGCTCAAGAAATTAAGTCGAGATCACATTCGGGGGTTTAGGACCAAGTATGGTAGCCAAAAAGTGAGAATATAAGATTACTCTAAAACAAATGCACTACCGCGCCATGCGCCGCGGAGTGTTAGTGCAAAATTCCTGTAACGTGTAAAAATCAACTCTCTGGACTTCTCTACTGACACACCGTGTGGGATGGCATGTCAT
Organism: Nicotiana undulata; assembly: GCA_005239495.1. Lineage (NCBI taxonomy): Eukaryota > Viridiplantae > Streptophyta > Magnoliopsida > Solanales > Solanaceae > Nicotiana > Nicotiana undulata. Next base: position 19,324 of record ML247200.1, on the reverse strand, counting down.
GAGCCGCGCGTGCGCAAATTTTATAGAGTATTTCTCTTACTTCAGGTTGGAAAGGATAGTTTCATCCGGCTCATTACTACATGGTTTAAATACAAAAAAAAATACGATTTTAGAGGACTTTTGACCTTAGAAGCTTTTGTAGAGCATTGGAGGCTACAAAACACAATATTTATCATCTTTCCATAAATTCAACACGAGAGTTTGGATTGTAACGTTAAATTGATGTTTTGTTACTCTTTAATTATATTTGTGATGACTTTCTCCATATCTATGGAGTAGTTTACCTTAGAGTTTGACATGATTTGGGTACTTGATTGTTATCTATGGATTTGATTATTGTTTGCTTGAATTTTGTGGAGGAGCTTTAATATAGTTGTGTTTTAATTGTTTTTAGTGTTTAATTGAAATAGGAACATCTTATTGGATATTATTGCAGCGTATGCCTTAGTTTATTTTGGTGATTCTTTGAAGTAATCGAGAGAGCTTTTTGAGTTACTGTTTAAATTAAGATTGAGAAATATTCACGAGAAGTTTCTATTAGATAAGCCCTACCAATAGATTCTTGCAAGTTTCACTGCACATCACATTAGTTTATTTGAAAGATTTAGATTTAATTGAGAGAGGAGTCTGAATCAGAAGTATAAGCTAACCACCTATTAAATTCTTGATAATCGATAAAATTTTAAGAGTGAAATATAACAATATCATATCCTGGATAACAACCTTGCACCTATCATGTCAAAACCCTTATTTCTCACATTGATAGGAAACCAACTCTGCAAATCTCTAGTTCTTTGCAGTCAATTATCAGTTGTTTTACATTAGTAGTTAATCGTAGTTCGTAATCATTCCACTCAAGTTTTGATCATCCTGAATAGCAGTTAAACCAGGAATTACCAGAGCATTATTTAAATCCAATCCTTGTGAAGACGATATTCATACTATATTATCTTTGGCTAGAGAGCATCAATTTTGTGTTGTGTTTTGCGCTCGCCACGAGCTAACTCAACCTTCAAACGAGGATGCTGAAAGAATTTGGTTGGAGGTTGTTAGTTGTCCAAAAAATGGGAAGGTATATGGGCTTCCTGAGAAAACATTCCATTGCTACATGTGTGGAATGCAAGAAATAAGGACTTCATAATAGGTCGAGTCACTTAACAAGGAGGCCCTCTCCGCTATGCAGGAGAAGGTGACAAGGCTTACATCCGAGCTTGAAGCGGCCAAGGAAAGAGAAAGGCTTAGAGATGCACAATTTATTGGTATGCAAGCTTATATCAAAACTCTCCTGTCTACTGGACCTTTGCCCTGGTCTTGTGAGTCATCGACAGAGGCCCAAACTCTACGTGATCGTTCCTATCGTCCTCCCCGTCATCGCTTTGCCTGTCCTCCACGTGATCGTTCTTCCCGTCCTCCACATGACCGTTCTTACCGTCTTCTTGATGAAAGTTCATCAGATAGTGGTGATGCAGTAGAAAATACTAATAGTAGGCTATATTATGCGATGTAGATGCTATTTACACTCTAAGTTAACCATAATTTATTTATATTTTGAGTGGTAAATGATAACAAAATGCTCTAAATGATGTTTTTATGCTATGCAGGAGCTAATCCGAGTTAGGAAGATAATATGGAGTGTTTTGGGGTCAAAGACGTAGATACAAGGCCAATCAAGAAGAGCCCAGACGAAAACAAGCAATAAAAAAGTGAAGGAAAACTGGACCATAGCCCACCGCAACCGCGGTTGGAACGCGGTGGGCCAAGCGCAGAAACATAATACATCAAATCTTCTGTGATCGCGCCACAGTCGGCTCGTGGGCGCGGTCGAACTGTGTAATTCCAAGGAGTCCAGGGGCTTAAGTGTAAAACGGGAGAAACTTGTCCTAACCCTATTTAAACTCAATAAACTCACCCAAGTAAATGTTAAGCTTGTTTTAGACTCAATTGGAGGCAAGAACAAGTGTGAGAAGACAAAGATACAATTAGAGTTTTTCATTCTTCATCTTTAATCATTATTTTGTGAATCATGAATTATTTTATGGCTTTATTGTGTTCTATCATGAGTAGCTAAACAACCCGTCTAGGGTTGATGGAACCAATTGTTAGATGAAGTTTTGACTCTGTTTTGTTATAATCGAGCGGGGTTTATTCTATGATTGTTCAATTATGTTTTGTATGGTGATTAATTGAATGGTCCCTCTATTAATCGTGTCTAATTGCCTTGTGTTGCTTGAGAAAGAATACTAGCTTAGATTATTGTTGAATAATACCACTTTTGGGTAATTGAAGAGAGTCATTACTTGAATTTAAAAGTGGGGTTAGAAATAACGAAATTTTGGTGGGATAATTCTGAGCTGCATAAATTATCAGCTAGAGTAGTTCGAGAGAATGCTCTAGTAAATTATCGTAGTTGATAGAGAGATAATTGCGGTAGCCCATAGCTCATAATCCACATAGAATATTATGGCGAGATTATAGCAAAAGAGTTAATAATTAATCTGGCAACTGGGGAAATCAATACCCTAGATCGTTTTATCCTTGAATTTATCTTTAATCTTGAATACTGTTAGTTTTAATATAATTTTATCTTAGCTAAACAAATTCCACTATTTATTGATAAAACTCATGCACCTAGAAATTATCTGAGCTTGTACTGGCGTTACTAAGAGTTGTATTAGATAGGTTAGTTCCCTAAGGATTCGACTCCGGACTTGTAAACCAGATTATATTTGCAACGACCGCTTTGTCCCTTTTATAAGGCATAGTTGCGCGTGATCAAATTTTGGCGCCGTTGTCGGAGACCTAACAATGTTATTTATTACAACTTAGAAGTATTGCTAGGATTTTTAGTTTAGATCCCTTTTCTACGGTGTTAAATAATTTTTCATTGAAATTCTCATGTTTGAACTCTTGTGTGACTCAGGTGTATGTCTAGAAACTCTTCGAGGACAGGTGAACTATTCTAAGGACTCTCAGACCCCGAGAAAACATCAGGGCATTAAACTGTGCCAACAAGAAGAACAAACATTGACAACAAACACACCAACTCCGCACTGAAATGGACAACGTGGAAAACGTCAATGCAAACAACCGGGATACCTCTTGTGCCAAATGATGGAGAGCCAAACGAGGCAGTGGTTGCACCTCTTGTGCTAGAAGCTGCACTTTATGATTGGGCACAACCAACAGCTGACAACTTGGCCACCGCCATTGTTGTGCCCCAGATACAAGCAGAGACATTCCAGATCACTAATAACATGATGCATCTGCTGCAGAATAAGGGACTGTTCTCCGGGTCACACATTGAAGACCCTCAACAACACTTGAAAATTTTCCTGTCAATTTGTGTGACCCAAAGGCAACCAAATGTGACCCTGGAAGCCATCAAGTTGCTACTGTTCCCGTTCTCTATGACTGGAGAAGCTCAAACTTGGTTGAATTCGCTCCCAATAAACTCCATTGCCACTTGGGAGGAATTAGTCAAGCAATTCCTCAATAAGTTCGACCCCCCCCCCAATAAGACTGCAAGGCAGATTGATGAATATTACAGTACAAGTAGAAACCTACTAAAACCTTGTAGGAAACTTGGGAAAGGTTCAAAGGGATGCTAGTGAAGTGTCCACATCATGGTATTCCAGACCAGATGCTCGGCCATAAATTCCACATGGGGTTAGCAGACAATTTGAAAGCCAATGTAGACGCTTCAGCTGGGGGTGCATTTCTGAGCAAGACATTCACAGAGTGCAAAATCCTTCTTGATAAGATGGCCTAGAATTCGGGGTGGATGACGAGAGCTACGACCCTAACACCAATAGTGCATTCAGTTCCTCTTGACCCAAATAATTCACATGTAGAGAACATAGCCACACTCATGACTCAGATGAGCATACTGACAAAGAAGATTGATGAGATGGATACAAAACAAGTGCATATGTTGACACAAAAAATGGAGGTCTGTGTACACCTTGCATTAATCAGTCTTATGTGTGTTCATGGAGTGGAGAAGGTGACAACCAGGGTTTCAGAGAGGATATGAATTATGTCAACAATTTTGGGGGTTAGAGCCAAGGAGGACAACAATGGGGCAACAACTAACCAGTAATACAGACCTAACATGCCACAACCTGGAGGTATACGGCCACAAGGCCAAGTGGTTCCATATCAGAGACAACAGGGCTATCAACAACATTACCAACAACAATTGGCATATCAGCCACCTCATTAGGAGCAAGACAACAACATGGTGGAAATCAGGGGCATGATGCAACAACTCATTGGAAAAAATGGTAAGATGCAGGAAAAATTGGCAGCACATGACTCAGCAATTAAGGGCATTGAAACTCAACTGGGGTAGTTGTCCATGCCTTAAATAACCACCCCCAGGGAAAATTGCCGGCAGACACGAACATTAACCCAAAGGATCAAAACCCGAATCAGCTAATGGCAGTAAGTCTTCGGAATGGGAGAGATTTAGACAGGGAACAGGAAGTTGCTCAATCTAGACGAGAGACTATACTATCCACTCCAGTTCCATTAGAGACAGATGAATCAGCAGAACTCACTGAAGTGGTGGTTGAACAGGCACATGTTGACAAGAGTAAAGCTAAAGAGAGTGAACAAGTCTCAGAACAGGTGGTACCTCTTGTTCCACAACTTTCCAACAAGGAATAGCCAGAAAGCAGTGGACAAAGTGTAATTCCTGCACCATTCCCTTAGAGATTGGAAAAACAAAAGAAAGAAGATTATACAGGAAATTCATGGAGATGCTTTGTCAGATTCAATTGAATATTCCCCTGATGGATGCTTTAAGGGAAATGCCAGGATATGCAAAGATGATGAAAGACCTGATGTCGCGAAAATTTGACTTTACCTGTCCACAGTAACTCTGACACAGACATGCAACGCTGTAGTGACAAGACCCATGGCTCAAAAGATGTCTGATCCAGGTAGCTTCACTATTCCGTGTACTATTGGGAGTTATGCTTTTGCAAAAGACTTGTGTGACTTAGGGGCCATAATAAACTTGATGCATTTGGCAATCTATACAAAGTTGGGCATTGGAAGAGTTAGGCCGACTTCGATGCTATTGTAGTTGGCTGATCGCACGGTTAAAAGACCGACGGGGATTCTTGATGATGTGCTGGTGTAAGTGGGGAAGTTTTTATTCCCTGCAGACTTTGTTATTCTGTACTGCCAGGTAGATGAGGAGATACCCATCATTTTGGGAAGGCCATTCTTAGCCACTGGGAGAGCATTGATTGATTGCAAAACTGAGGAATTAAAATGAGGATGAACGATGAAGAAGTAATATTAAACGTTCAACAATCCATGAGGAGACCCAGTGAATATGCAAACTGCTCGCTAGTGGAAGCTGTGGATGTGATCCTGCATGAAGAAGACGAGACCCTTAATGCCAAAGATCCATTGGGAGCCTGCTTGACAAATTTAGAGGAGATGGGTGGTGAAGGGTTGGCAGAGTGGGTCATGGCACTCGAGGGCCAAGGATTCTGGAAGAGGGAACCTCAGTTCGAGCCCCTTTATTTAGAAGAGAGAGCTACACCACCTGCAAAACTATCAATAGAGGAACCACCACAGCTGGACTTGAAACTGCTTCCTGCTCACCTCAGGTATGCTTTCTTGGGTCCCAATTCTACTTTGCTTGTTATTATATAATCTAGTTTTCTAGATGTGCAGGTAGAACAATTACTGCAGGTGTTGCAAGAATGCAAAACTGCCACTGGTTGGACCATGACAGACATAAAGGGTATCAACCCAGCCTTCTGCATGCACAATATTCTTCTGGAAGAAGGGCACAAACCTTCCAGGGAACATAAACGAAGGCTGAACCCAGATATGAAAGAAGTAGTGAATAAGGAGGTGATCAAGTGGCTGGATGCGGGCATCATCTTTTCCATCTCTGACAGCAATTGGGTGAGTCCCGTCTAGTGTGTACCAAAAATGGGTGGAATCACAGTTGTACAAAATGAAAGAACAAGTTGATCTCAACTCGTACAGTCACAGAGTGGGGGATTTTCATGGACTATAGGAAACTAAACGCAACCACCCGAAAGGACCATTTCCCCTTACCCTTCATTGACTAGATGTTGGACATGTTAGCTAGGTGATCTCATTTTTGTTTCTTGGACGGATACTCGAGGTATAATCAGATCTCAATAGCCCCGTAATACAGAGAGAAAATGCCATTCACATGTCTATATGGCATATTTGCCTTTCGGAGAATGCCCTTTGGAATTTGCAATGCCCCATCAACATTCCAGCGGTGTATGTTAGCCATTTTCACCGACATGGTCGAGGACATTATGGAGGTATTTATGGATGATTTCTCCATGGTAGGGGATTCATTTGAAGATTTTCTTCACAACCTTAAAAGAGTGCTCAAAAGATGTGTGCAGACAAATTTGGTACTGAATTGGGAGAAGCTCATTTTATGGTACAAGAAGGAATAGTGTTAGGGCATAGAGTGTCCAAAAAGAGAATTGAAGTAGACCATGCCAAATTTTATATGATTGAAATGCTCCCAGCACCCACTTCGGTAAAAGCAGTGAGAAGTTTCCTTGAGCACACTAGATTCTACAAGCGGTTCAGCAAGGATTGTTCTAAAATTGCTAACCCCTTATGTAAGTTGCTTGAAAAAGACCAGTACTTTGTGTTTTCTGATGATTGCAGGTTAGCATTTGAGGAGATGAAGAAGATATTGGTGACTGCACCCATCATTGTTGCACCCAACTGGGAGCAACCATTCGAGCTGATGTGCGACGCCAATGATTATGCTATAGGAGTAGTTTTGGGGCAGTGCAAGGATAAAATTATGCACCCAATTTACTATGCAAACAGGACGCTCAGTGGTGCACAACTGAACTACTCGGTCATGGAAAAGGAAATGCTTGCTGTAGTGTTTTCCTTCAACAAATTCAGGTCATACTTGATTGGCTCAAAACTTATTGTTTATACTGACCATGCATCCATTAGGTACTTGATAGCAAAGAAAGAGTCAAAGCCACGCTTGATTCGCTAGGTTTTGTTGCTACAAGAATTTGACCTGGAGATTCGTTACCGAAAGGTGACAGAAGAGAACGGAGGTTGAAGATATCACTGAGACATTTCTGGATGAGCAATTACTTTTTGTGATAATGGAAAAGGCACCATGGTATGCTGATATTGCTAATTACTTAGCATGTGGTATTGTACCTTATGATCTCTCCTCTATTCAGAAGAAATTTTTTTTCCGTGATTGTCGTGCTTATTATTGGGATGAACCTCTATTGTTCAAGATATGTGTTGATAACATGATCCGACGGTGTATCCCCGAGCAAGATCAGCCCTCTATTTTGCAGGCTTGCCATGCTTCGTCATATGGTGGATACTTTGGAGGAATCTGTACAGTAGCAAAGGTGCTGGAATCACGCCTGTGTTGGCCTACACTGTTCAAGGATGCCTATGCTTGGGGTCAAAATCTGTGATGAATGTCAAAGGACGGGCAACATATCCCGTCGTCATGAGATGCCAATGGCCACAATCCAAGAGGTGGAGGTGTTTGACATGTGAGGGATTGACTTCATGGGGCCATTCGTTAGCTCATACAGTAACAAATATATATTGGTTGCAGTTGACTATGTCTCCAAGTGGGTCGAAGTAGTGGCTCTCCCGATCAATGATGCAAAAGGGGTGACAAGTTTCCTAAAGAAAAACATCTTCACACGTTTTGGCACCCCACGGGCCATAATCAGTGATGGTGGCTCCCATTTTTGCAATAGAGCGTTCGCACACCTGTTGGAGAAGTATGAAGTTCGCCACAAGGTAGCCTCACTGTACCACCCACAAACTAGCGGGCAGGTTGAAGTGTCCAATAGGGAGATTAAAGGTGTCCTCTCAAAAACAGTGAATGCAACAAGAACTGATTGGGAAAAGAAGTTGGATGATGCATTGTGGGCATACCGCACATCCTTCAAAACTCCAACTGGTATGTCACCATACAAGTTGGTATTTGGAAAGGCATACCACCTTCCGGTAGTGCTCGAACATAAAGCACTGTGGGCATTGCGACTGCTGCACTTAGATATGGAGACAACGGGCACTAACAAAGTCAATGTGTTGCATGAGCTTGAGGAATTCAGGATCCAGGATTTTGAGAGTGCTAGACTATACAAAGAAAGGATGAAACTGATGCATGACAAGCACATCTTGGATCGGAACTTCAAACCCGGAGATCTAGTGCTACTCTATAACTCAAGATTGAGGTTGTTTACGGGTAAGTTGAAGTCCCGATGGTCAGGACCATTCAGAGTGGTGAAACTGTTCCCAAGTGGAGCTATGGAGATCGAATCAGAAGATGCGACAAACAAATTCACAATGAATGGGCAGAGGTTGAAACATTACCTTGGAGTGACTGAAGAAAAAGGGGACAACATGGTGATAACTTTTGAGGAGCCCCAATACACAAATGAGGAGTGATGGCGAGAGCCTGCGTCGTGCCGTGATGTTAAATCAGACGCTTCATGGGAGGCAACCCATTGATTTATTGTACTCGTCGTGTCGCGACGTTAAATCAAGCGCTTCGTGGGTGGCAACCCATGTTTTCTCTTGTTTTTCTTTTTGTTATGTTGTTGTACTTGATGTGTATGATACTAACCTATTTACTAGTGTGCAGGGAAAGATTTGTGCATATTTGGAGAAGTCGGGGTCAGGAATCAACTCCGGAAAGGTAAAATCGTGATAAAAACAAAGAAAGTTCAGAAGCCTGTAGCGCGACAGCGGTAGAACGCACCCATTCTGCTTTTGGGCACCGCAACCGCGGTGAAACGCGTACACACTTTTTTTGGTCACCGTGACCGCGGTGAAACGTAGATCGGGCGCAATGACAGTTGACTCTACTGTTTCCCCCTCTCATTTTCAACGCGACCACATTCCGTATGCGGACTGGGCGCGGTGAAACGCCATGCTTCTGCCCGTCGCAGGTAAGTATAAAAAAAGTTTATTATTTTATTTTTATTTTTCTCTTCTAAAATTAACTTAAACTAAACCCCCCACCCTCCCCTACGTTCCCCAAAGCCCCTATAACTCTAAAACCTTAACCCCACGCCTCTTCTTCTTATTCTTCTTCCAACTTCTCCAAATACTTCCCCCCAACACACTACCCCCTCTCCACCATTCTATTCCTCTCCCACACTCCTTATTCCCTTCTCATTCTCCAAGCACACTCGTGTTCAACATCTTTAAGTATGTTTCTAACCTATTTCTCTCTTATATCTTAGTTTTTCTTTTTTTTTTCTTTCTCTTTTTGTACTTTAATGGTAGCATTGTAACATGTTTTAGGTTAGAATTTTCTTCTTTTTAGACTACTATGGTGTAAAATATGGTAGAAAGAACATGATGTTGTTGTGCGAAAAAATTAATTGTGGTGGGAGGTGTTTGTGTAGTGATTGTGGTTGATTTGGGGGAGGGTTTGTACTCCCATGGGCTAATTGTATGAATTTATAGTTCTATGCACACCAGGTGCTCGTGAAATTGCCCCATTGAGATGTAATTGTTAATGTGACCATGGTAGTGGTGAAGTCTGAGTAACCACCCGGGGGTCACACAACTCAAACCCTCACTAATAGTAGCCCTTGTTTTATCAATTACAATGCATCAATCCAGGAAGAGATGAGCCATAGGTTCCTCTGCCAGTGGGCCAAGAGGCTCGTCTAGAGCTCGAGTTCGGCTAGTGCGATCCAGTTTGACATCACCCGATTTGTCTCCAAAACGGCTCAAGACAGATTTAATGCGAAGACATCCAAGAAATTAGTGCCTGAAGTACACATTGGAAGGGCCACCTTGCGAGTTGAATGCCCAAATATCTACGAATAATTGCGGAGACGTCATCTGGACGTCTTCTTTGATGAGCCAGAAGAGGTCAATCTACTGATGGTCAGGGAATTCTATGCTAATTGTTCGAACCATGTTGATAGGGTTGTCACGGTACGAAACACCCCAGTGAATGCGTCTCTAGAGGCCATCCGCCGAGTGTATAGGTTGCCGACCTTCATTGGAGATCACGTGGAACCTAATTTGTCAAACAATTTGTGTGGCTGGCCAGGATCCCATATGGATAAAGCCGAGAATGACCCTGAACTCCCAATCTCTCACTTGGGAAGAAAGTGTTGGCTAACGATCATCAATAAGCGGTTGCTTCCATCTAGTAATACCACAGTTGTTAATGCGCCAAGAGCAGCATCGATTTGGTGTCTAGTAAACCACCACAATTTTGACGTGTCCCGGCTCATTCAGGATGAAATGTTCATTCGCTCCACGAAGATAAGAAAAGGGTTCTACATCCCCTCCTTGGTCACCAGACTGTGTCGGGCTTCACGAGTTCTTGAAAATCCCATGGTTGATGGGAAGCTGCAATTAAAATCCCCATTCAAGGTTGAAAAAATATTAGTGGGGAAAGAGCGGGCTATGGAAGATGATGATGATGATGATTCCAGTGATGATGAGGGGGCTATGCATGCCTCTGCCTCACCAGTGCAGGTTGCTGATGAGGCAGGCCCATCACAGGCCTGCCACAGTACCCGGTTGTCAGCCTTGGAGCAGGATATGGTTGGCTTACGCACTTCGGTCAATGGCCCGAGTGATTGAGTTGACACTGTGGCCACTCAAAGTGCTAGGTCAGAAAAGAAAATCATGGGCTGGCTTCGTGCGCTAGGACAAGCACGTCACCTCGATCCTGGCACCGTCTCCGATCAGGACTGAGCTCCAGGGAAGTCCCCTTACCTTACTTTGCTTTATTTTCTTTGACATGAGGACATGCCAAATCTTTTAAGTATGGGGTGAGGGATGGTTGTTGTTGTTGTACACTTGTATAGTTTGTTTGGTATTTTGGTTTGCTATTAATTAATTCGACTTGGCCCGAATAAGGACACCTCTCGACGGGTCTCTTGAGGGACTTAAGTTGAATAAAAAAAAAGATTTTCTTTTGTTAGGTAGTGTATCAACTCCCCCTTGGTTTTTCTGTAAACCACGATTCTTTTCCAAGGGTTTCCATTTGAACCGGGTGTAGTTAGTGTTTTTCTTTTTAGTTAGGAAGTCTTGGGAGAGGAATAATGGAAATAGGATCACTTAACTCCATGGTACCATGAATAGAGATTGCTTTAGTGCGACACTTAGGCTCATTAGTTGACTCTAGCAATAAAGCCTTAAATTGTGTGTTCTTGATTGGTTTAAGTACTTGGAGCACAGTGTCTGATGGTCTTAACTGAATTGAGTCATGTGACATGTGTGAGTGAGGTTTTGTGTATTCTGTGTTACCTTTCAATGACTAGAACTTGCCCTGTGTGTGTGCCAAGCGAAATGGTAGCCTTGTTTGGTCTAGAAAGTTATATAGGCGTTTCTTTGCTAAACCTTTTTATGTATGCTTGTTGTCACCTGATTGTATATACCATAGTTAATCCCGTTGATCATGTAAGCCTATTTTCTTTGGCAACCACATTACAAGCCTGACCCAAGTTTTGAATTGCCTATCTTTTTGAACCCTATCACCTCTTAGAAGCACTCGAATTGTAATGAATATGGAAAAGTTTAAGTGTGGGGTGGTTGGTTGGGCTTTTGAGTGGAACTAAGGAGACATGAAAAGAAAAAGGTGCACTGTGTGATAAGCAATACTAGAAGCCACCCGAGAAAAAAAAGAAGTCTGGTGGTGGCTATTAAAAGAAAAAGTGTGCTTAAAGAAATAGGGGGATTAACACAATAATGTAATGGTGGAATGAAGGTTTGACAAAGTTATGGGCTTAAAAGTGAACAATGTAGTGAAGTGCTTAGAGAGGTGTAGTCACTATACCCATATGTATCCTACCCGTCCCGCAGCCAACATTACAACAAAATAAAGTCCTACTTGATTCTAGACCAAATGAGCTCGATTAGGCGAGCATTACACTACGGGCAAGCCTATGGTGCATTGTTTGTGGCATAAGAATTTGTTTCTGAGGGTGAGTGAAATCTTATATATTTTAATTCCTCAGTGTTTGAATGATGAATGACACAAGTCTCTTTTGTAGTAAGTAGGCACGTGATTCATGAAGGGAAGGTAAGTCTGGACCTCTGACTGAGAGTAGGAGAGCCGGTTAGGGACATTGCGTGGCTAGAAAGGGAGTCCACTCTTAAGGTTAGGATGTCACGCTAAAGTAGTCTAACCATGTGAATTAATCTTGGTATGAGGAGTAGTGAAGTTACCCGGTGATGATTAGGCCTATAGAGTGTGGTTTTGTTGCTCGAGGACTAGCAACAATTTAAGTGTGGGGTGTTGATAGTAGGCTATATTACGCGATGTAGATGTTATTCTCTAAGTTAACCATACTTTATTTATGTTTTGAGTGCTAAATGATAACAAAATACTCTAAATGAGGTTTTATATGCTATGTAAGAGCTAATCCGAGTTAGGAAGATAATATGAAGTGTTTTGGGGTCAAAGACGTAGATACAAGGCCAATCAAGAAGAGCCCAGACAAAAACAAGCAATAAGAAAAGTGAAGGAAAACTAGACCATAGCCCACCTCGACCGTGGTTGGACCGCGGCTGGAACGCGGTGGGCCAAGCGCCGAAATAGAATACATCAATCTGCCGCGGTCGGCTCCCGGGCGCGGTCGAACTGTGTAATTCCAAGGAGTTTAGGGGCTTAAGTGTAAAACGGGAGAAACTTGTCCTAACCCTATTTAAACTCAATAAACTCTCCCAAGTAAAGGTTAAGCTTGCTTTAGACTCAATTTGGAGGCAAGAACAAGTGTGAGAAGACCAAGATACAATTAGAGTTTTTCATTCTTTATCTTTAATCATTATTTTGTGAATCATGAATTATTTTATGGCTTTATTGTGTTCTATCATGAGTAGCTAAACAACCCGTCTAGGGTTGATGGAACCAATTGTTAGATGAAGTTTTGACTCTGTTTTGTATAATCGAGCCGGGTTTATTCTATGATAGTTCAACTACGTTTTGTATATTAAATAATTGAATGGGCCCTTGATTAATCGTGTCTAATTGCCTTGTGTTGCTTAAGAAAGAATACTAGGTTAGATTGTTGTTGAACAACACCACTTTTGGGTAATTGAAGAGATTCATAACTTGAATTTAAAAGTGAGGTTAGGAATAACGAAACTTTGGTGGGATAATTCTGAGCTGCATAAATTATCACCTAGATTAGTTCGAGAGAATGCTCTAGTAAATTATCGTAGTTGATCGAGAGATAATTGCGGTAGCCCATAGCTCATAATCCTCATAGCGTATTACAACAAGATTATAGCAAAAGAGTTAAGAATTAATCCGGCAATTGGGGAAATCAATACCCTAGATCTTTTTACCCTTGAATTTATCTTTAATATTGAATATTGTTAGTTTTAATATCATTTTATTTTAGCTAAACAAATTCCACTATTTATTGATAAATATCTTGCACCCAGAAATTGTCTGAGCTTGTACTAGCGTTACTAAGAGTTGTATTGGATAGGTTAGTTCCCTGAGGATTCGACTCCGTACTTGTAAACCAGATTATATTTGTAACGACCACTTTATCCTTTTTATAATGCATAGTTGGGCGTGATCAAATACCCCAACAGTAGTTATACATACTTTGATCTAGATCAATCAAACTTGTTTTGAATTCGATTGAACAATTTTGAACTTGTTTCCATTACTTAGTTTTTGATTGGTTTTGAATTGGGACGTTTAAATAAACTTGTTTGTTTTAAAGGTTTGATTGAGATGTTTGGTTGGATATAGGTGTATGGGTGGTTGTATTTGTGGTGAATTGGGGGTTATTGATATGTTGAATATGTATTTCTATTTAGCGGGTGGTGTAGTTATTAAAACAGGTATTTTCTGCCAAAATTTATGCCCAAAAAATCGACCGATTTCGATCGGTACAGATAAAAAATTGATAAATACCGATAGATGTTTGTCAGTTATTACACATTAAATACCAGAAATTTAACACGACCGACCAATATCGGTCGATAATTTTGATGATAATCTCCAAAAAATCAAGATTATGGACCAACTTTGGTTGGTATTCTTAAATTTAGTTATTTTAAATATAAAAAAAAAATTCTATACCGACCAACTTTACTAACCAAAGTTGGTCGGTAAATATGATTATTAAATTTAGAACACGGACCAATTTTGATCAGTAAAATTAAATTATTGAAATAATATACCGACCGATAATGGTCGGTGGCCACTTAAATCGTTAGATGGTCGTTTACACTGACCGGCCGATATTGGTCGGTATGTTCTACCGACCATTGAAATGCCGATCACACGTAATTAGTCGCGTGTTAGACGCTTATTGCTCATTACTGACCGAAATCGGTCTATTTTTTCAGACGGGTTAAAGTGGATTTTTAGTTGTGTAATACCAATACTATTTCTTATAGAAAATTAGAACAGCACAGGCATGTTTTCAATTTTATACAAGAGAAATCATCTTTTCTCATTAAGTTTTCTCAAATTCTTTATTTTATATAACTATACGCTAATTAACGTGAGCTTAATTACGGTGAGAAGGAATGACCTCTGCAATGTGAAAGTCATACCTTTAGTTTAATCTTAACAAAAAGTCAATAATCATTAAATGAGAAGTAATGTCAATCTGAACAATTAGACAGTGTGCTTTTCACAATTAAGGACGTGGACGTAGTAAGTCTGCCAAAGAACAGCCAGTTTTGATAATTTCTTTAAAAAGCCAAATGACTTAACTACGTAACTGCGGAGTTTTCATACAATAATAGCTATCAGTCGAGTATTCAAATGGCTCCGTACGTGTTTATATGGGAGGAAGTATTGATTTCCGGTCGGTTGGTTTGAGCCGGGTGAGGCTAGGCTCTTGGGTACAGAATTGGTATAAAATGCGTTAGACAAGGTGAAATTGATTCAGGAGCGGCTGCGCACGGTGCAGTCAAAACATAAGAGCTATGCGGCCCGGAAGGTCCGGGATGTATCTTTAATGGTTCGTGAAGAGGGGCAAGCTGAGTTCCCGGTTCATTGGGCCTTTTGAGGTGCTTCAGTGGGTTGGAGAGGTGTCTTATAGACTTGCCTTGCCACCTAGCTTGTCGAGTGTGCATCCGGTATTTCATGTTTCCATGCTTCGGAAGTAGTTGGAGAACCGTCTCATGTTTGGACTTCAACATGGTTCAGCTAGAGGGTGATATGTCTTATGAGGTAGCGCCAGTGGCCATTCTGGGTCGTCAGGTCAGAAGGTTGAGGTCTAAGAATATAGCTTCAGTGAAGGTGCAGTGGAGAGGGCAGCCGGTGGAGGAGGCCACCTGGGAGACCGAGCGGGAGATGCGGAGAAGATATCCTCACATATTCGAGACTCCAGGTATGTTTCAAGACCCGTTCGAGGACGAACGTTTGTTTAAGAGGGAGAGAATGTAGCGACCCGGCCGGTCGTTGCGAGAACGAGCCCCGTTTTCCTTATTTCTACCTTATCATGTGTCATTTAGCTCATTTGTGTTGTGTTAGATCAGTTGGTTTGGGTTTGGGATGTGATTTGGGGGTCCGGGTTAGAATTAGGCTTGAATTGGCAAAATTTGTGATTTAGAGATTTCCGGTCTGTAGAGGAAAATTTGATAACGGGGTCGGAATGAAATTCTTGAAGTGGGAGTAGATTCGTATTGTCAAGGTTGATTTGAGTGCAAAATTTGAGACTATTCGGGCAAGGTTTGCTTGGTTTCAGAGTTCTTTGTGAACTTAGTAGTCTTGGGGTTCTTAGGCTTGAATCCGGAAATCCGATTTGATATTTGATGTTGTTTTAAGCGAGTTGTAGGTTCGATTAAGTTTGAAAGGTGTTATGGCACGTGTTGGCGTGGCTGGTTGAGGTCCCAAGGGCCTTGGGTGTGATCCAGATGGTTAGCGAGTGAATAAACTATTGGAAAAGATGGGAAACTGGTGTGCTGAGTTGCTGGTGTTTCTGATCAGGGGGTCCTCTGAAGTTCCCACTGGGAGCGGTAGAATTCCGCTGGGGCGGAGCCTTTTCCGCTGTCAGCGGTAAAATTCCTCTAGGGCGGCGCTATTTCTGCGGTCAGCTGAAGGATCTGCAAGAGCCTCAGGAGTTTGGAGAATTTCGTGCCGCGACAGAAATTCCGAGGATCGCGGTAGAGATTTCGCGGCGGCGGTGGATTTTCCGCTGTCAGCGAAAATGAGGATCTGAGGGTGCACTATAAATACGAGAATCATGGTTTATTTTTAAATTTTGACTTAGAGAGCTCGGGTTTGGCAATTTTTTGAGGGATTTTCAAGAAAACCATCGGGATAAGTGATTCTAACTCAATTTTGGATAAATCACATGATTATAATGATTAATCCATCACTTGATTAGAGAATTGGGGATGAAAATTGGGGGAAATTGTAGAAAAATTTTGTAAATGGATTTTTGAGAGGTTAAATCGATTCGAAGTCGGATTTTGATAAAATTAGTATGGTTGGACTCGGGAGTGAATGTGTTTCTGAGTTTTGTGAATCTATTCGGATTTCGAGACGTGGGCCCGGGGACCGGTTGAGCCAAATTTGGGATTTTTGGTTTTCCTTGATATCTTTTAAGTAGACTTCATCCCTATAGCGTATATTGATGATAATATACTGATTTTGGTTAGATTCATAGCATTTGGAGGCCGAGTCGAGGGGCAAAAACATCACAGAATAGTTTTCATCTGGTTTGAGGTAAGTAACGATTGTAAATCTAGACCTGAGGGTATTAAACCCCGGTATTTCGTATTGTTTTGATAAATGAGGTGACGAACATGCTAGGTGACGAGCGTGTGGGCGTGCACTGGTAGGGATTGTTACTTGGTATGTCTCGTAGTGACTACTAAGTTGCGTATTCGATTTGAAATCATATGACATCCTGTATTTTAGAGATTGATACTATCTTTGGGCTGTACTCCATGTTTGGGGCCTTGTGCCGACCTTTTTGGACCCTCGGGGGTATTGTTCTACTGCTCTCACACTGTTTTGATAGAAAATATAAACTCAGTCATGATTTATACATGTTCATTGTTTATTCCTATATACCACTATGTTTTTTTAATAATGAAAGATATTTTGGGCTGAGCCCCCATGATTTGTAATGAGTTGCCCGAATGGATTATGAGGATGATGACTGAGTGAGGACGAGTGCCGAATTCTGAGGATAGTGATGGATCGGGCTGCACACCGTAGCTATATATATATATATGGATCGAGCTGCACGCCGAAGCGAGATATGTGTGGATCGGGTTACACGCCGCAGTGAGATATATTGGATCGGGCTGCACACCGCATCGATATAGCTCTTGGGATGTAGGAGCCCCTCCGGAGTCTGCACACGCCCAGTGAGCGCAGACAACTATTATGGATCGGGCTGCACGCCGCAACGGTTATTATATGGTACCTATTGAGTGAGAGTGCTTAGTGTGAGCATTGACTGATGAGAGTCACGAGTGGCTGAGAGGCTTTCCCAGGAGGCTTTATTTGTGAGTGACACTGTGCCCGAGGGGCTGATATTTTATGAAACTACTGTTTTCACTCTTCTTTACACTGAGCCTCTAATGAAAATGTTGAGCAAATGTTTATACGATATTATAAATAAAAAACTGGAGTTTTTATGAAAATATTCGGAATGTGGATTTCTGACTTGATATATTTATTCCCACTGTTGCTTATTATATGGATTTACGTGATCTTAAAATGCTCGTCACTTCTGTAACGACCCGGTCTGTCGTTACGAAAAACCTGCATTATAACTATTGTTATTGACTTATTATAGATTGGTTATTCTGTTATTAATGTGTTAGAGTCGATAGGCTTGGAATCAGAATGGTTAAATGGGAATTCAGGCACTTAGTCCTTAAGAATAACCTTAAAATGGGAAAAGTCAACTAAGAGTTGACTTATTGGTAAACGACCTCGGAATGCAAATTTTATGGCTCGTATAGCTTTGTTAGGTGATTTGGGACCTAGGAGTATGTTCAGAATAATTTTGTGATGTCCGGTGTAGAATTAGGCTTGAATTGGCAAAAGTTAGTTTTTGGCGATTCCGGTCGGTAGTGGAAAATAGGCTATCAGGGTCGGAATGGAATTCTGACAGTTGGAACAGGTTCGTAATGTTATTTTGGACTTGTCTGCAAAATTTCAGGNGAGTTGTTTTGAATAGTTTCGGCATCGTTGGTGGATTTTAGAAATATCAAAGTTCTTAGGCTTGAATTCGATGTAAATTTGGTGTTTTGATGTTAGTTTTGGTGTTTTGAGAGTGAAACTATGTTTGAATGATCACATGCGAGGTATTGGCATGTTTGGTTGGGGTCCCGAGGGGCTCGGGATTTATTTCGGGTAATTAACGGGCATTTTTGGACTTAGGGCAATTGCTGGTTTTCTGGTGTCGGTGCAGCAGATTTTTACTCTCTGCGATCGCGTGAAGAGAGTCGCGATCGCATAGAGCATTTTGAGAGGGGCCAGAATTGACACTCTGCGATCGCATAGGTGTGCCCGCGATCGCAGAGGTCGAGCAGGTAACCCAGTACGGTCGCGTGAGGAAGAATGCGATCGCGTAGGGTTGTTATAGGCGCGTGGGGTCGTTGGTCAAAAACACTGTGCGATCGCGTGCCTGGGGCTGCGATCCCGGAGGTCGAAGGGAGGGCACTATGCGATCGCAGGGGAAAAGCTACGATCGCGGAGAACAATTAACTGGGTAGTATTTAAATATTTCCTCCGCGACCTAAACCCCTTTTTACACCATTGTTGTACGGAAAAGAGCTCTTGGGGGCGATTTTGCAAGAGGGAAATCCTTGTTCTTAATTGAGGTAAGTGTTCTAGTAATTAAAACTCGATTTCAGTGGTGCCCCTTCTAGAGGGCAATTTCAGCCTAACAGAGGTCGTTCATTTAGACCTCCACAGTCAGTTCGCCCAGCATACAGTGGTGTATCGTCGGGGCAGGTTCCTCGCAATGCTCATCAGGGACGTTCATCTTTTAGTGCCCTTCCATCTCAAAGCTCCGCCCGAGCATCATCTTATCAGGGCTCTTCTATACATGGTTCGTTTGGTGGTTATCACGGTGGCAGGGGTTTTCGTCAGTTTTCATCTCCGGCTCCACGTAATTGTTATGAGTGTGGAGAGTTCGGACATGAGTGGAGGCAGTGGCCCCGTCGTCCTAATAGTTCAACTCAGCAGAGGGTCCAGCCCTCGGCTTCAGCCCCAGTTATTTCATCACCTACCCAGGCTGCTAGGGGTGGTGGTCAGGCAGCAAGAGGCCGCCCTAGAGGGGGAGGTCGAGCAGGTGGAGGCCAACCACGTATTTATGCACTTCCG
>ML247199.1:0-15195 GCA_005239495.1 Nicotiana undulata | reverse complement strand
TTCAGGCATCAGATGGTGATGCGACTCAAATGCGAACCGCATTTGCGATATGCGATCGCATATACACTCATTAAACTTGACTCACCTTTCTGTTGCGGTATGCGATCTCTGGGTCCGAAATGCGATCCACATGTTGCATATGCAATCGCATTCAGCTATTGCTCCCCTCTTTTCTCTTCTTTACTCTCTTTTGCTCAATTTCACTCCAATTTGACCTTAACCACTTCATGGCATCATTTTCCTGCAAATATAGCAATTATACACTAAAAAGGACCTCAAATTATTATTTAACAATACAAAATCTAATGAGAAAAGGCTAAAATGAGTGGTAAAATCACCACTCATCAGGGACCAAGACTGGGAAATCAAATTTTCAATAGTAGTCATTGCGCACAAGATAAATCAAACCCTCAGTGATTTGAGTAGGGTAAAGATCAGCACAATCATGAGATGTCATGGAAGAAAGCTGCTTTCTTATGGCTTCACTTTCATTAACGAAAGAAAATTCAGTGGGTACAATCTCATCAACCTTAGGTTCGCGAAGTCATTCACTGGACTCTCTACTCTTAGAAGAAGATCTAGAAGCTCTAGCCCTAGAAAACGAAGGAGTAACACTAACCCTAGAAGTTGGTGGGTGGGGGGGGGGGGGGGGGGGGGGATAGTGTTACGTTGAGAAGAAGAAGACCCTCTAGAAGGTGTTGAGACCAAACTCTTTAATGTACCGCCTCTCCTACTCCGGACCGGAGCAGAAGAAGGAGATAGTTCATCTACAATAATTACTTTTTTGGGTTCTTGGTTTGAAGAAGACATATTTGCATGAAAGAAGAAATTGCAAGCAGTAAAAGAAAGTTAGAAGTTTTCCGTAGAAGCAAAGGAAAAAAAGGGTATTTATAGACGAAGGCAACCGTCAAAAATGGAAAAAACACTAATGTGAAAGTCATTATTAAAACTGTCACTTCGTGACTGATGCAGTCGCAAATATCCCTAAAGGGCGCTGAGGAATTGCAGAACCAATCTGGAGCCACCACATGGCACATGCATTAAATGAAAGTGACAAGCAATGCGTACGGTCAGAGACATATGCAATGGTACGAGTGTAACGGCGGCAAAAAATTCCCGCCATAAATGAGTATCCACTTACCAAATATTTAATTGATAAACAAATGGTAAGTGGGGGACTATATGTATTGGTAAAAAAATAGACATCACACGTGTAATATCTTTGATGACAAAGCAATCTACGTGAAACAATGGAAAAGTAACAGCTGAATGAGAGTTTAGAAAGAGGTACGGAATAATACACCCACAAGACAATGAGAAGCGGGAGCTCCAGTCTAATCGAGGAGTTGAAGAGACACGGTCATAATGAACCAGGGCAGAATAAAGGGAAGATTCAAAAATCTTCAATCAATGAACCAAACATTACAGAATCTTCACGCAATAGTTATGATTACCTATTGTAACGTTATATAAATGATATAAATAATCATTAATGCTCAATCATTAAGAAGACTTGACGTTATATTAAGAAATTCCCTATAAAAGGGAGTAGAATCCCACTTGTATAGACACGTTCGAACCACTATTGGAATATATTTACATTTTTATGATCTTATTATTTTTCTATTTTACAAGTCCAATTTCTATTATTATTCTTAGTGAATTTTTTTGGTTATCAAAAGCCCGAGTACTTTTTAAAATAGCTTTGACTAAAAGTTCGGTTCTTTGGTTAAAAACCATCACGGCTCTGAAGGAGAGATACTAGGTCGTGACGTGTTTGTATTAGAGTATTAGGTTGCCTAGGTCTTATGTGTCATGAGCAAGCTTAGTACAGTTTGGAGGATCGGTACGGAGACGTATGTACTTATCTCCTAGAGGCTATAAGGCTTCAGGAAAATTTCACTTTTTTCTTTCTCTATCGTGCGTCTTTATTCCATTACTGGTGTTTGAAACATTCTACTCTTGTTCTCTCACAGATGGTGAGAACATACACATCATCTACAGCTGGGTAGGAGCTAGATTCCCGCTATTGCATCCACTACCAAAGGTAGGGGCTAGGGTCGAGGTAGATCTCAGTCTAGAGCACGTGCAACAACACCCATTGGGGAGGATCTGATTGATAATGAGGATGAGGTCCAGTTCCGACCGCAACAATCGGACTCGCTCAGGTTCTAGAGAGATTTATAGCTATTCTCACACTTCAGGAAGCTCTAGTCCGCTTAGTTGGACTCATGGAGAGTATGGCTCAGGCTGGAATATTTTCTAAGGCACCAACTGTCTCTCAAGCTGGGGTAGGCGCACAGACTTCCGCCACTCACACTCTGGAGTATATGGCTCCCCTATATCAGACTCCGGCAGCTCTAGTAGTTGGGGTTGTTTAGCATGTTGTTGCTACACAGCCAAGTGGGAGGCTCGTGATGTCTTTTGAGGGATTGATGAGGTTAGATAAGTTTACCAAAATCTTTCCTATTCACTTTAGTGATGCACCTTCTAAGGACCCACATAATTATTTAGACCGTCGCCACGAGGTGCTGCATAATATGGGTATTGTTGAGACTAATGGGGTCAACCAATGGGTATGTTCCAGATGACTGATTCTGCCAAGAGATGGTGGCATGATTATGTGTAGAGTAGACAAGACGGTTTACCTCCACTTACTTGGGATACTTTTTCACAGCTATTTCTATAGAAGCTCATTCCTTTCACTTTGAGAGAGGTATACCGCAGGCAGTTCGAGCGCCTCCAGCAGGGTGGCATGGCTATCACCCAATATGAGACAAGATTTATGGACTTATCCGGCCATGCAGCTATCTTGATTCTCACTGATAGAGAGAGGTGAGGATGTTTATTGATGGTCATACTTTCGGCATCAGGATTCAGATGGCTAAGGATACAGGTGATGATATTTCCTTCCAGAAGCCATAGAGATTGCTAGACGGATATAGATGATTCGTATTCAAGGTAGAGAGTTGGTGTCTAAGAAGAGGCCGCTTTGTTTTGGTAGTTTCAGCGGTGCCTTATCTGGAGGTAGGGGTTCTTTTGGTAGAGGCCATGCTCCTAGGCCGATTCAGTCAGCTCTTCAGGTAGCCCACAGTGATTTGGAATGTCGTGCCTCTTATGGTTCTCGTCCTGAGCAGCTAGCATTCAGTTCATCTTCAGCTCCTATCACTGCACCATCGCTACAGAGTTACTACAGTAGTTATCCGGGCCGTTATGGTTAATCTCAGCTTCAACATCCATAACAACTGAGGGAGTACTTTAAGTGTGGATGTACATGTCACATTAGGAGTAACTATCCTAGATTGATTGTTGACAGACCTAAGCAGGGCTCTCGTGCACTTATTTCGGCACCAACTGCTCTACCACCGGCACAGCCAGCTAGAGGCGGGGGTCAGACCGCTAGAGGAAGAGGTCAGGACATTAGAGGTGGAGGCCAGCCAGCTAGAGGTCACCCAAGAGGCGTAGGTGAGAGTGGTGGGTCCCAGCCCTGTTGTTATGATTTTCCAGCCAGATATGAGGCAGATTCATCTTAGGATGTCGTCATAGGTATTTTTCAGGTTTCCCATAGGGATGCCTCAATTTCGTTTGATCCAGGCTCTACTTATTCATTCGTGTCCTCTTGCTTTGCTTCATATCTAGTTATGACTTGTGATTATTTGAGTGCTTCTGTCTATGTTTCCATGCCAATGGGAGATTCTTTTAAAGTTGAACGCGTTTATAGTTCGTGTGTGGTTTCTATCGGGAGCTTTGAGACTAGTGTAGATATTCTATTTCTTGATATGGTGGACTTTGATGTTATATTGGGCATGGATTGGATCTCACTTTATCACGTTATTTTGGACTTTCACGCAAGGAGGTGACTTTAGCCATGCTGGGGTGGTCTTTATTAGAGTAGATTGGGACTCCTAGCCATGCTATAAGCAAGGTTATTTTTTATGTCAAGGCTCGACATATGGTCGAGAACGGAAGCCTATCATATTTGGCCTCTATCCTTGATCCTAGTGTGGAGGTTCCTTCCACGGATTTAGTACCAGTTGTGCACAAGTTTCCAGAGGTGTTTCATGCATATTTGCCGGGGATGCCACTCGATAGATCGAATTAGCTCTGGGAACTCAGCCTATTTCTATTCCACCATACTGTATGGCCCTATCTGAGTTGAAGGAACTGAAGGAGTAGTTGCAGGATTTGCTTGATAAGGGATTCATTTGACCCAGTGTCTCGCCTTGGGTGTACCAGTGTTCTTCGTGAAGAAGAAGGATGGTTTGATAAGGATATAGATGATTGGCAGTTAAACAAATTTATTCTCTTTCTTTATTTATTCTCTTTAGGAGGTATTAGCTTATGTTAGTTTTGTTCCTTTAGCATTAGTTGCTCTTGTTATTTTAATTTCTGTAGTAGTTTTTAGCATTTTATTTTTATTTTTTTAGTGTTTATTTTATCTTCTTTAGTAGTATTAGTTCACATTATTTTTATCTCTTAAGTAGTATTTCCTTGTGTTTTCATTATGCTACGGTTCTTTCCTGAGGAAATATTTTTGTGTTGAACCGGGTTACTTTTCTTTAGTCTTATTTTGTTACGTGAAGACTTTTGGATTATTTGGTACTAGTAAAATTAGTCTCTTGTATGTGAAGTGTGAATTAAGAATACCCTTCTGAAGTTTAGTTTTAAATTGAAAAAGTTAATTGCATGGGGAACAATAATTTTTGTGATAACCTTTTGGCTCATTTGGTGACTCTTTGCCCACTAGTTGGCATGATATTTCTCTAAATGCTCTTATTAATAAGTGAAATTGATCCGTCTTGATTAGTTCATGTGCCATGTGTGTTAGTTTTTGTGAAAAATAATTCTTGTCTTTTTCTTCTATCATCCATAACTTTCTCGGTTGGTCTTTCAATGCTAATGTTAATTTATTTTTTGGTTGGAGGGATGACCTTAGTTGTCACGCCCCAACCTCGAGAAGCGCGACCGGTGCTCAACCGAGTGAACCCGGTCGAGCCGGCCTATTAGATAACTACTACCCGACTAGCTTGCGATTAAAGAAGGCATGTTGTCTTTAGCTATGCAGTAGAAGAGTTATATATATAGAAACTTACAAGGTTCTTCCTTCTAATACCGCTATACAACCCACGTAAATGTCTACGGAGCCTCTAAGGATACAAAGGGCAATTATGATAATGCCGGCAACAAGGCCCCGACTATACCTCAAAACGTGTAAGCATATATGCAAAAGATGTACATCATAACCCTTGGAAGAACAGGAGGCTCGCAAAGATCACTGAGAAGGGGATGCACCGCTAACTGTGATCGACACTGTCTGCTATGGAACCATCTACATCCATTCAAAGATGTAGCGCTCATGGAAAAAGGGACGTTAGTACTATCGAATAGTACTAGTATGTAAAGCAACACAAATCTTAATAGAATGAACAGTGAAACAAAGAGAAGACAATCATAATAATCAGTAAGAGCTTAACAGAAATACGAAAGAAACATCAAGTTAGGATAACATAGTTTCCGATTCAATTTTCCGTCTCTTTTAGTTTGATAATATTAGTGCCAAAGGCCACAACTCCATCTCGGCTTGACCGGCTAAGCCATCTAAAGTGAGACATCATCCATATCCACAATTTAAATCAATAATTCCAGCACAAGTACCACCATGTGTGCGACATGACGTCCGATCACGGCCCGATCGGCTAAGCCATATCACTTGAGACATCACCCTTTCAATTGTTCAACTTAATTCACATTTCTTTTCCATCTTTCATTACATGGCCCGAGCAACCTCATTTATTAAGTCTTTCTTCGCACTTGGACGTATCTTACATTTCAAATCTTTCCCTTTTTATATGTTCAAATAACAATATCATCCATGTCAATAAGTCCTATCATATAAGGCATTGCACACATAAGGTAAGGAGCTTGGAAAAGCCTTAATCACACGGAGGCCTTTCATACAAGTTAGGTTAGCAAGTTTTATTCGACTCTTGACACAAATTCTTAACCTTTCTCAACTCATACTCCTCATCTCAAACACATTCTCAAATACCATGATGATAAAACATTTAGAACAATTATTGAACATAAATCTATCAACAAAACACATTAAGGCAACCAATTCTAGTATGATCAAGTCAGGAACTTGCATCAAATACTTGAACATCGCGGGTTCGATTCTAAGAAGAAGAAGGTTTATCCATACGTACCTTAATCGAGTTTCGCTTAATTCCTACAACAAGTTCCGTAACCCTTAGCACATTCAATCTATTTAACAATGTAGCACAATGGAACCCTTAATTAGGAAAACGAGCATAGTCCTAGGCCACTTGAGCATTCTATCAAACATTATGTATTTATTAAAGTTCCATGTCCCCTATTTGTGAGAGATTACACCAGCCCATTCCCCATATTCTTATATCTTTGTTTTACCACTCCCCCGTACACCTTATGATCGCATGCGTGCAAGGTAACCACCCTCATCACCATGAATTACCTCACTAATGGCCCATTATATGTAAGTTTTAGAATTAAGATCTTAGGTGATAAAAGCTTACCTTTTTGGGAAGGAGACCTAGGAACCTCTCTTGTAAATATTCGAGGTGTTTATGCAAGAATTGAAGAACATTGATGAAGATCCCTTTTCTCTCTCTAGGATCCTTTCCCTCACTCTAAACTATCAAAAAAATATGATTATAATGGCCTAATGTGGGTGTTTTAACCAAATGGTGTCAAGTTTTAAAAATTAGAAAATGGGAGCCCCGACACAGATCTGCGGTCGCATATGCGACCGCTGAATGGTTATGCGGTGTAACGACCAAGTCGGTCGTTTTGAGAGATAGCGCCCCGATCCCCTGATAACTATTTCTCCTATGTCTTATTATGTTAATGGAACGTGTCGGAGCGTCGAGTGATGTTAATTGGATTGTTTTTGGACATATAGTCCTTTAAGATGAGTTTCAACCTTAGAAATTGGGTCATAGCGGGAGCTGTGTGAGGACGGATCCGGAATGGAATTTCATCGACTCCGTTAGCTCCGTTGGGTGATTTCGGGGTTGGGAGCGTGTTCGGAATGAATTTTCGAGGTCGGATGTAGATTTAGGCTTGAATTGGCGAAAGTTAGATATTCGGCGATTTCGGCCGATAGGTGAGATTTTGATATCGGACTCGGGATGAATTTCGAAAGAGACAGCAGGTCCGGAATGTCATTTTTGACCTCTGTGCAAAATTTGAGGTCATTCGGACGAGTTTAGACGTGGTTCGGCGTCGAATGTGAATTCTTAGAAATTCCTATGTTCTTAGGCTTGAAGCTATGCATATTTGAGTATTTTGATGTTATGGGATGTGTTTTTAAGGCTCGACCAAGTTTGGATAGGGTATTGGGATCAGTTGGTGGTTTTGGTTGAGGTCCCGGGGGCCTCGGGGTTGTTTCGGAGGCTTAACGGAAGAATTTGGAACTTGGCAAATTGCTAAACCAGGCTCCTTCTGGTGTTTTCGCACAGGCGAAGGTTTTTCGCAGGTGCGATCACTCAGGTGCGATGGGGTGGTCGCAGGTGCGATGGTGGGGGAGGTTGACCAGTGGTCGCAGGTGCGACCTGGGTCCCGCAGGGGCGACCAAACGACCAGAGGTGCGGCCCCAGTTGATCCTAAGTGACTTCCGCACCTGCGATGGAATTTCCGCAGGTGCGGTGAAAGGGACCGCAGGTGCGAGATCCGTGTGTGTTTATTCCAAAAATCCGAGGGTTTACGCTATTTTCACCATTTTGAATTGTGGGAGCTCGGGAGAGGCGATTGTTTAACCAAAAAATAAGATCTTTTGACTAAAGCTTAATTTAGGATAAACTCGGGTTACTGATAATCGAATTAGTAAAATAAAGAATAAAGTAGCAATAATTTCGAGAGCAATATACAAAGAATAAAATAGCTTAGTATCCCAGAAATCAGATGGTCCTGTTTGTTACATTTTTATCCCTTTTATAGGGATGATCTCCTAGTACAACGTTTGTATTTCTGTCATGATAGCCTATTTAATGCTTAATTATTACATTTATGAGGCGTTACAATGATGAATAGTAACTGTTATTTTAGGAGTTACATAACGTACAAGACATTGATTGCTGATCTTCGAATCGGCCCATTATTGCGTCCGGATTCGTTGTGACCGTGTCTCTTCTTCCTTGATGATCTTTCCACAACTAATTCCTTGTATTGACCGTACCTTTTTATCCCGTGTCCACGTGTGATATTTTATTTGGTCCCCCTGGCTGGCTGAGTCATCAAAAATTTGTACACGTATGAGGCTATATATTTTTTACCAATCCAGATAGTCCCCCCACTTGCCATGTATTGAGTGTATAATACTTGGTAAGTGGATACTCATTTATGGAGGGAATATTATGCCGCTGCTTTACCTCGAAACCTTGTATTCCTTTATGGGCGCATGCGTCGTACATCACTTCCATTTAATGCTTCTTCCACGTGTTCATTTCTGATTGGTTCTAAAATGACCCCACGCGTTTTAGGGCTTTTTGCGGCAGCATCAGTCCCGAAGTGACACCTTTAATTATGACTTTCCATCATTACCTTTCTAAGTTTCGACGGTCGCCATTAGGTATAAATAGTCGTCTTCTTTTCTTCCTTAGCACGAAAAACTTCCATAACTTAATCTTTTCTTTGTGAAAGAATTTCTTCCTTGATTTTATAAATATGTCTTCCTCAGGTCAACCTGAAAAGGTTATTGATGTTGAAGCTTTGGCTTCTTCTTCTGCTCCGTCTAGGAGTCGGAGAGGTGGCCGATTAAGGAGCCTGGGACGTACCTCTACTAGAAGTTCTTCTTCTCCTTCCTCTGCTAGGTCGTTGTTTTCTCCGAGAGGTAGATATTCTCATTCTGTTTCTAGGAACAAGGATGATTTTCATGAACCCAGAGTTGATGAAATCATTCCCGCTGAGATAGTCTTCCCAGATGTAAATTCTCATATCGCCGAACATGCTTCTTCTTTAGATAGCGTCGAGAAATATGCTGCCATCATCACTGTATGTCATCTTCCTGTCGTTCATAGGGAATGCTCTTGGGAGTCTAATGTTCCCATTCTTGTGCCAAGTGACACTCAAAGAATTACGTCTTACAAGACGGGTTTTTCTTACGTCTATACTTACCCTTTCACATTAGGATTTCAGCCTCCTGTTGACCCTGTTATCATAGAATGTTGTCATTTTTTCAACATTTGCCTAGGACAAGTTGGTCCTTTAGTATGGCGTGTTGTTGCCTGTCTGAGAGTTCTAGCTTCAAGGGTTTCTGTCCCTTTTACCTTTCATCATCTGATGCATTTATATTCTCCTGCTTTATTCCGTCAAGGGGTTTTTACTCTGGTTGCCCGGAGTAAGAGGGTTTTAGTAACCCCTGGCGATGACAAAGACAGAGGTTGGTATCTTAGGTACGTGGCTGTTCCCACTGCTGTTTTAGTGGGTGAAAGTAATCTTCCCTTCCCTGAGAAGTGGAATTCTGCACGTAAGTACTTTGATTCGCACCTATTTTATTTACATAAAAAAAAATTGTGTTTCTAACACCGTGTCTGTTTTCTTCTTATTTACAGCAACTATGAATGTTGTCGAGAATGTTTCCGACATTCGCAGTTGGGTAGAGAGAATGTTTACTGCTGCTCCTGCCGAGGAAAGATCCTGGAAGTACTTTTCGGCAAAGTATAAGTGGATTGTCAAGACCCATGGTTAGTAGAGTTTTTCTCACTCCCTTCCTTGCTTGAGTTTTTTTTTATTAACTCTTTCCTTTTTTCTAATAGGGTTTTCTACCTGTGGGGCATCTTCATCACTTCCGAGGATTTCCTTGTCTCATGCCCAGAGTATTCTGACCAGTGCTTCAAAAAGGAAAGCCCAAGATCCCCGCTCTTGAGGGGAAGATGAGGGTGAAGAAGAGAGTGCTTTAATGCACCGGGTGAGAAGAAGGCGGGTAGTTTAGGACGACGAGTCTACTCCCGCTCCTCTTTCTTCCGTGTTGGCTACTAAGCCTTCTTCTTCTCGTGATCAATCTCAGCCCCCAGCTCGAGACCCTGCCGAGCGTCTGTTTCAGGAAGGGTTTGACATGGACCCTGATGATATTCCCTTAGCTACTGTTTACCCACTTTTTGCTGCTATTTCTGCTCCTCCGGTTACTGCTGTTGCTCCTCCTTCAATTCCTATTATCTCCTCAGTTTCTCTTTCGTCCGTCTCTATTGAAGCACCCGTGGCTTTTCTTGCTTCCGGCCCCTCTGTCTCTTCTGCTGCTCCTTCTGTCCCTGCTTCCGTGCCTTCTATTATAGAAGAAGGGTCTTCCAGCAGGGAGATGAGAAGGGTCATGATTGAGGTTCCAGCTGGTGGAAGCCTCTCTAAGAAGATTAGCACCGGTGAGCCGGAAATGTGGCTCAAGCCTTTGATTGGCCCTGAATAAAGAGCCAAGCTTGACAACCATGTATCTCTTACTTGGGCTAATGAAGTGGTGCATAATTCCTTTAAGGTATGTATTTTGTAAAAGACCTTTTGCACATTTCTTAATTGACAATTTTAACACTTTTGATTGTTTTACTGTTTTTGCAGACGTACCTTATTGGTTTGGAGCTTATGAAGAGAATCTCCAATTATGAAAAAGAGTTGCAAGTGTTGTGTGGGCTTGATGATAATAAAGCACAATATGAAAGCCTTCAAATAGAGATGGAAGCTCTGAAAGAAGAGAGAGATACCTTAAAGGAGCAACTGAAGACTGTCAAAGGAGAGCTAGCAGTGGAGAAGGCTTATTTTAGCCAAGTCAATAATGATAAAGATGCTCTTGAATCTTCGTTTGTTGAGGAGCTCAAAAGCCACGGAAGAGATCCGGTACTTGAAGGACTTGTTGGGGAAAAAAGAAGAGTATTCTGGAGAACTAGTACATAATCTTTCCCAAGCCCAAGAAGATCTCCGTGGAGCCCTGACGAAGGTCCAAAATCTGGAGGAGTCAGTCGCACCTTTGAAGGTTGCCCTTGAAGCTGCTGAAGCTGAAAATGACAACTTGAAGACTGAACTTCAGGTATGGTCGAGAGACTATAATGAACTTGAAGAGTCAACAGTTTTTGAAGTGAGTTGGGCATATATGAATGCTCGCCACGACACACTGATGGAGATGTGTCAAGTAGGCTTCGATCTTGATGTTGAGATTGCAAAGTTTAAAGAAGCCATAGATAAGACTCAGCAAGGTCTTGATCTCTCTCCAGCTGATGAAGCAGCGGACAATCCTCCAGAAGAAGAAACTAGCTCCCCTCCTTCTCCTCAAGAATGAAGACTTTTTAGCCATCCCCCTTTTATTTTTTTATTTATTGGATTGGTGTAATTACTCCCAACTCCATCGGGAGTAAGTTTAAAATTTCTAAAGTCCCCAACTGACAACTTAGGGGCATCTAAAAAATGTATATTTTTATGCGGCTAAGTACTTAGTAGTACTTAGCCGCTTTTATATTAATACAATGCTTTCTTTTGAGACTTTTGTGAATTTTGAGCCTTACTCTTTACTCAAGTCTATCCCTTTTGCTGAGGTTTTTGTTTGTACCTCTTTGCTTTCTTTGCATAAAGATGCGTGCTTTACTTTGAACCCTTTTATGATGGGTGTAGTATAAGCTTTAGCCTTTGTATATGAAAGGCTTTGTTTTTGAATTAGGGCCCTTTTAAATAATGTTTTAGTGAAGAAGACGTCTCAACTTCATTGAAAATGCAATAGAGAAATAGGAATTTTCCACATGTTTTAAGAATGTTTTTGTGAGAAGTTTTTGCTTGAACTTTCACAATATTTTACATGTGTTACATTTGTCATCTAGAACTTATGTTGCAACTGTTTATTTTTAACAGATTTAATAATCACTTGTATTTCATAACTGTTTTTAGAAGATAACAGTTTTTTTAAAGTTAATACAAGGAAGTAATTGTTTTTCATTAGTAACAGTTTTCGTAAGTATTGGGTTTTTTCCCATGACTGTTTTATTTGTAACAGTTGTAAGTACGAGAGAAATGTATTGTAATCCGTAACTGTTTTTAGATGTAACAGTTTTGAGAATATATACAAGGGTTTTGATCTTTCATCTATAACTGTTTTTACTTGAATAACAGTTTTCTATTTGAGTACAAAGATTTCGTAACTGTTTTGATTACAACATTTTTGGCTAAGTACAATGATGATGATCTTCTATCCCTAACTCTTTTAGATGTAACCGTTTTTTGTAGAAGAGATGTACATTTCTTCTTCGTAGCTAATATTATGTCTTCTATCCTGAACATGGTTCGAGGGTTTTTAGAGTAGGCTTTTGCAATTCTTGCGCCGGGAGTTCGTTTGCTCGTGTCACTTGACTTGTTGGTTGAATGGTTTTTTAGGCTCGAGCATTCTGACTTCTGGTAGTCTTTGCTTCTTTTTGGCCTTCCATATTATATATTCCCCCAAGTGTTTGAGCGTTGAAGAATGAGATCTCGAGCACTTGATTATTTCTTCCTTGTGGTCCTTTCCCTGAAAAAGGAAAACATTCCGGACTCGAAGGTATATACCTTTTTTAGATGATGACTGCTTAACCCTTTAAAATATCCATCAGAAAGTGTAACCCTAGACCGAGAATTATGTTATTTCCTCGTGTCTTTGCAGGTCTAATGTCATCATCTGGTGACGAGTTAGCTTTTTGCCTATCATCTAAAAAGTTAGTAAAATTTTAAATATTCAAAGATAAAATCTAACATGGGGTACCTGACCGGGGGTACTTCTTTTCCTCAGAAATAATATTTCTTCAGGTGGATGGCATTCCAACTTGTTGGTAAAATCCTACCGTCCATGGCTTCCAACCCGTACGCGCCTTTGTCTGCTATGCCTCGGATCTTATAGGGACCTTCCCAATTTGGATTTAGTTTACCAGCTCCTGCTTCCTTTGTTGACTGGAAGACCTTTTTAAGTACAAAGTCCCCAATTTTGAAATACCTGGGGTGAGCTTTGCGGTTTTAGTATTTTTCTATGATTTGCTTTTGAGCTGCCATCCGTATTAAGGCCGCATATCTTCGCAACTCGAGTAGGTCTAGATTGGTTTGGAGTTCAACATCATTCGTTTGTTCCATAGCTATCGTTACTCTAAGACTTGGTTCGCCAATTTCCACAGGTATTAATGCTTCAGAGCCATAAACAAGTGCGAAAGGACTTTCTCCCGTAGCTGTTTTTGATGTAGTCCTGTATGCCCATAGTACCGCTGGTAATTCGTCGGGCCAATTGCCTTTGGCTCTGTCTAACCGTTTCTTTATATTATTGATGATGATTTTGTTCGTGGATTCTGCTTGTCCATTAGCTACGGGATGATATGGTGTTGATGTGATCCGTTTGATTTTCCAGCTGTCGAAGAATTCTGTGATTTGAGAGCCTATAACTTGTGGGCCCTTGTCACACACGATCTCCTTTGGAATTCCAAACCGACATATTATATTTATCCATAAGAAACTCTTAACCTCCTTTTCCCACACCTGTTTGAATGATTCTGCTTCTACCCATTTTGTGAAATAATCAGTAAGTACAAGTAGGAACCGTACCTGGCCTTTAGCTGGGGGAAGAGGTCCTACTATGTCCATTCCCCATTTCATGAAGGGCCATGGTGATATAATAGAATCTAACAATTCGGCTGGCTGATGCGTTTTATTAGCGAACCGCTGACATTTATCACATTTTGATATGAAATTTTCCGCGTCTTCTTCCATTTTGGGCCAGTAATATCCTGCTCTGATTAAGGTTTTTACCAAAGATCTTGCACCTGCGTGATTTCCACAGTGGCCCTCATGGACTTCTTTTATCACAAATTCTGTCTAGTTAGGTCCGAGGCACTTAGCTAGGGAGTCCTCCAAACATTTTGCGATACAAGGTGCTGTGAACTAAACAACATCTCGATGCTTTACGGTGGAGCGCTTGAGCTCCTTTTTTATCTTCAGCACGATATCGTTCTGCAGAAAGTTAAGAATTTCGTTTCTCCAATCTCAAGTTAGATTATTGAAAGATACCTCATTCTTGCTGTGATCGACTGTCGAATGGAAGAGGTGTACGACGATAATGTTGTCTTTATTGGTTACGTCCGTAACTGCTTCGAGGTTGGCCAATGCATCTGCTTCAGAATTTTCCTCTCTAGGTATTTGTGTTATTTCCCACATTTTGAACTGTCTCATAAGTTCTCGTGCCTTTTCTAAGTACTGTTGCATTCTAGTTTCTCGAGCGATGTAAGTCCCCTGTATTTGATTTACCACCAGTTGGGAATCGCTGTTGATTTTGATTTGTTCGATTGACAACTCTCGTGCCAATTCTAAACCTGCAATAACAGCCTCGTACTCTGCTTCATTGTTAGTTATTGGATATCATTTGATTGCTTGTCGTATCTTTTCACCCCTGGGTGATATTATGACAATACCTAATCCTGCTCCTTTTATATTAGATGAGCCATCCGTAAATAGGGTCCACTGACCTAGGTTTATAACATTGAAAAATTGCAATTCCTTTTCTACTTCGGGAGTAATGTTACTGCTAAAGTCAGCTACAAAGTCGGCCAATATTTGTGACTTAATTGCAGTTCTAGGTTGACATGTTATATCATGATCACCTAATTTTATGGCCCATTTGGCTAATCTTCNAATGCTAAAGCTAATTTTTCTAGATGCGGATATCTAGTCTCTGCATCTAGTAAAGTTTTGCTTACGTAATAAATGGGAGATTGTTTACCTCTTTCTTCTCTTACCAGTACTGCAAGGTACATGTATAATCTTTCTCCTTCTTTTGGCTTTGATAGTAATGGTTGTTTTGACAAGTAGACCTTCAAGTCTTTTAAAGCCTGTTGACATTTTTCAGTCCATTCGACCTGATTTTGCTTTTTAAGAACTGCAAAGAATTTAAATATTTTTTCGGAAGATTTAGAAATAAATCTCCCTAGAGCTGCTATTCTTCCTGTCAATCTTTGGACTTCTTTTTTATTTCTCAAGATTTCAGGTATCTCTTCTATAGCTTTTATCTGTGCTGGATTTACCTCTATTCCCCTGTTAGACACAAGGAATCCCAAAAACTTACCAGATTGTACTTCGAAGGCACATTTTTCTAGGTTGAGTTTCATATTGTACCTTCGTAAAATATCAAAAGTGATAGAGAGATGTTGTAGATGATCTACTGCTTGTATTGACTTTACA